>FXXK01000019.1:1314813-1492817 GCA_900184695.1 Betula pendula | reverse complement strand
CGGCAAGAGACCTTGTGGTAGGAAATAGGGTGATTTAGAACTTCATAGTTCATATAGAGGGAAGTTTTTCGTTTGTGTTACGTATAAATCACTTCTTTTCATAATTACTGTATATGTAATTTGAAGAGAAAGAAACTCTAAAATCTTCCGAATTAGACGTACGTGTTCACATTTACCACGAGATTATATGTATTGAGTGAGGGTGAGAGTTAACATTCTCTATTGTTTTAAAATGAGTATTGTTTATCTTTTTTTCTCAATTTGGTATGGAAATGATGTTTTTGTTTTTTTAATTGCTTACCTTACCCCAAAAAAATGTACAAAAAAAATATTGTTGCTAAAAGCTTGAAACATCGTAAAAAGCATTTAATCTGGATGAGTTTTGTTGGTTCTATTTATCTCTGATTTTATATGGATGTTAAGACGTGCTAGAAGATGAAAAAATAAATAAATTCTAAGTTGACCATAAATTTTTTTTTTTTTTAACATAAAGAGAAAATGAAAATGACAAGGTGTGTAGAGGCAAAAACACCTCCCTAGGCGGTAGGAAATCCCCTGCGACCCCCCACATAGGGCAAAAGAGGGTGAGTTGTGGGGACCCCATCCTCTGGGCTTGGTTTTAGGGGACATCCCCACCCTCGTAGTGTTAAAAGGGTGTTTTCAAGAAGAAGAAATGAGGCATGTTTAAGGTGTTTTGATGCTAAAGAGGGAAGATCCATACCACCAAAGGTAAGAATTCTAAACCCTAACCTTTATTTCATGCTGCTTAAGTCTATATTTCGTTAATAAGCGTGTTTAACATGTTAAAAGGGTAGATCAAGTTAGAAAATGGGTCTTTACTAAGAAATATTGTAACTTTATGAGCTACACGAAATTTTAGAACAAGATGACCCATTATCTGGACAAAGGCATTATATTATTATGGACTCTTAACCATTTATTGTAGGGACTAAAAATGGGTATGAAAGTTCTTTAAGGTCGGAATGTAGGATTAAGGTTCTTTAGTGATAATTAGGATTTATGACTTAGGAGTTTGACTAATGATAGGGCAAAATTGCTGATTAAGGAGCTAGACTTCTCTCAAGGAGTTCATACTTGGAATTGGGTGCAAAATAATTGCCCATGACAACGCCTAAACATTTCAACGTAGAGCATGATTATCTTCAATACTACATATATATGTGCATTTTTATTATACATGAGATCTCTTTGATTAGAGCATTTTTATTTGGCTCTTTACTTTAATCTTCAAAATAGAAAGTAAAATCAATTTTTTCTACTTTAGAGAGTCACTTTTTTTAAACACCTACATCCGACTCCCTAAATTAGGGATTTACTTTGACTTTTTCATTTAAATATTACTATTTTTTTTAAAAAAAAATTATTATTTCTCTAATAAATAAAATTGGAAAAATTAAAAAGTTGGAGAGAGAAATTAATATTTTATTATAAAAAATAAGAGTAGGAAGTGAAATGGCTCCTTACTAGTAGGAAGTAATTTCATGTTCTCTACTTTTTTTCTTAAAGTAGGGAGCTAGATTGAGCAATAAAATTGTCTAAAATATATTTTAGCTATTTAAAGTAGGAAAATCCTTACAGTAAGGAGCCAGATGAAAATGCTCTTATATGTTGTGAGCCTTGTATTCTCTAGAAACTGTTAACTACAATATTGCATTGTTTATCACTATATTTTCTTCGTGACTAAATCTTATGAGAAATTGAAAATAAAAATAATTGTATGGCATGTTGTCATGGAAAACAACGAGTAAAGAATTTTGGGGCATGTGCATACCATTTTATATTGACTTGACCTTAAGGCCAATTGTAAGTTGAGTGATTGTTTACCTTGGATCCGATGACTATTGTGACCAACACAATGACCTACGAGTGGGGTTATTATTGCGGTATCACTAGTTAAGTGTCACTTAGGGTATTAATCCAGTTGAGCAACTAGGAGGTGTCTAGCTATATGCAACACCAGAAGTACTAGTAATATTGTACCAAATATTTTACAAAACGCGTAAACCTGTAAACCCTATCGTTAAAGGGTTAAGGGCACACATATAGACCATATAGATGATAGTTATGATTGTAATATATGTATTAGTATTATAACGTGCACTCATCAACATGATTTTTTGTGTTTAATTACTACATAATTCTCTTAGTACAATAGCATAATCTTTTTGTCAAACATATTGTTCTTAATTATCCAAGGTTACAACAATATTTTCTTTAAGCATAACTTGTCAAATTATAGAATTTTGTTGTGCTTATTTATATACTTAACCTTCTATTACTCATACAAAATGGGTTTATTGCATGAACTAAGTTTTTTTGGCAATTTACATATCAATTCATTGACTCACATGTTTTTCACCAGCAAAACAAGCGTAATACTACATATACTCTCATTCCTTCACACCCATTTTCAAACTCCCTTAAGTAGTTTTTAAAAACACAATTAAATTTGGGATGAATTTTTATTAGATTTTAATCTAATAGAGGTTTATAAGCTACATAAGAAAGTGTAAAAATAAGTGTGAGAAAGTGAAAGTATGTGTAGTATTACTCGTAAAATAATTTTGTTTTACATATTAGCTGGCAATAGTAAAATAAGTATAATGCTACACATACTTTCACTTCTTCACAACCATTTCTACACTTCTTTAAGTAACTTTTAAAACAATAATTAAATTTAGATGTATTTTTATTAAATTTTAATCGAATAGAGGCTTAAAAGCTACTTAAAAAAGTGTAAAAAAAAAGTATTACTCTTAAAACAATCATGTCTTATAGATGAGCTGGCAATAGTACCTAAAGAGAAGGCTAAAGGTAATTACTGGATTCTGAGGCCGCAGTACGATGTGATGTAGATAAAGCTTAAATGTTTATTAATGTATTGGTTTGTAATTTGAAAGGCAAAGGAAAGTTGCAATGGACAATAATGTATTTAGAGGCATGGCACTGGTGTTGTACCTATACTTCGTTAATAGTGGAACAGAAAAGAAATGATTTTTATTTTTTTGTTAAAAAAAAAAAATGCATGATCAGTGAAATAGAGGCAAACCCATATCTCATATATCTATATTTTCGTTGCATAAATTCTGATAACATAGTAGTAATGGTAGAATGAATATAAAAAACTAATTACAAATTAATTAATTTAACTATCACTTTCACAAGATAGGGTCCCATGAACAACCTCGATGGTGCTCAGGGTCATTGGGAACCACCTCCAAATAAATATATTTATTTTAATTAACTTCTCTTCTGTGCGCTTCCTACAACTTTCTTGAATCTAAACGAACTGCATTTGGTATTGAAAAATATATAAACAGACATTAACCGATACACTGCAAAAAATTAATGCCTCAACAAAAGCAATTATCCAACATTAATTTATCGTCATGATGAAAACCCCAAGTTGCATTAATCAAAGGAAAACCAAGGGTGGACGTCCGCCCGATCGATATTGATTTTTTTTTTTTTAACAATTCCTGTGTAATTTGCTACGAGTCAACAAAAGTACTACAAATCTCAGCCTTTATCTGATCAAATAAAGCATTGTTTGTTTAGATACAACAATATTCCAGACAGCAACAGCAGATGATACCGGCCAAACTGCAGAGACAAGAACGATGAACAAAAGCTTTAGCCATTCTTGCCTTAAAAAGGATATGCATGAAAGCATGCATGCATCAATAAATCAAGACTTACAAGCGCAACTTGAGGGAGTACTCTTTGGAATTCAGATCATCGTTATTAAATTCCAAATAATTAATAGAGGGATGGATTGGCTTAGGTGCAATAAACAAATTATAGTTTTTTCAATGGTTTACATTTAATTTCGCTCTCATTCTCATAAAAAACTTGAAATTAAATTTTAACCGTCAAAAAAACAACACATTCTTTAATATATTTAAGCACCTAAGCCAAATCCACATATAAGACAAAAAGCTGCTTGCATATAAATTGTAATATTATTTAGTAGACTGTTTATATGACACTGAAATTCAACCCTTAGATTAGTTCTTGTAAAAAAAAATTAATAATTAATTTTTACTAGCACATCATCATCCCAATTATATAAAAATTATATAACAATCTACTAAATAAACATACTCTTAAGATTAATTAATATACAAATTAACCCATATATGTAAGACCCTAATGTACGCTGAGTGTTGAAATCACAATGCCTGCGCGCACTGGTTGTAGATTCTAAATGCTCTATCATATATTAACCCAAAATGCATGAATCTCATGAGAGAGAGAGAGAAAGAGAGAGAAACTAACCATCCCTCCAAGCAGCCAACCTCTTTCTGTGGTGGCGGCGCCTGAGTGTAAACAACTTGAGGCTGCGGTGGGGGTAGAGGATAACCTACCGGCGGATACCCAGGTTGAGGATACCCTTGCGAATACCCTTGTGGCGGAGGTGGAGGATAAGCATCCTTTGGCGGGTATCCCTCAGGAGGATAACCTATATATATATATAAGAGATCGAGAACTTAAAAATCAGAAAGCCAAACACCAACAACAATCACAGTGCCACGTAACATAACTCACATGTTTTCTTGCAAAGTGGGTAATTAAACCTAATAATATTAATTCTCCGTCAAAACAAAACATACCTTGAGGAGGGGGAGCCGCCACAGGTGCAGGTTGTTGCTGGTAGTAACTCATCTTCTTTCACCAGTTAATAGTTTTGCAAATTAAGCAAAAGAATATTGAAAGAACAAATAAAAGAAGGATATGGGGTCTCTTTTATATATAGGAAGAAGGGTTAGTCAGAGGATGGTGATACGAACGAAGCTTCCTCTGAGGAATATTGGTTTCTGTTCAATGAGCAACCAATACGTGCCTTCTAGGGAATTAGGAGTTTAGTTTTGTGTGAAAGCACAATAAATGTGTACGTGTACTCGTGAACAGTAACGCGTTTTTCTTTGTATGGTATGTGGTTAATTAAGAGCAACAAATCCTTTGTTGATATTCATGCATTATCATCGAAAGTTGTGTATTTTTTGCTTTTATTGTTCCCGTATTAAGAGAATCACCATTGCTTGTCAACTAAGTAATTAATGATAGTTGTTGGACAATATTCTCTCACCGCATTTTGGTAATGGATTTTGAATTTTGAACTGATTCTTTTCCATCATCAACTTATAATTATAAAAATTAAAATAGAAAAGCTAAGTTGTCAATTTTTTGTACCTACCAAAACTAAATTAGAGTTTATCAATGTACTTTTACAAGGATCATCCTCCCCCATTTTATTTGAAATGCGTTAACGAATCATTTTATGATTAAAATTTTATTTTATTTAATAGTGTATATAATGTTATTTCATTTAAAATTTTTAAGAATGTGATAATTTATTCATTACGTGACATTATATACATCCAATTTTTTTTTTTAATATATTTCATAATGTGTGATGTTCCAATCAAATGAAGATGAAAAAACAAGACAACTACGTAGTAACAGCCATTAGGAAAATGATTCTCTTTAATTCAAATAAAATAAATAGAATTCAATTAGTGTAATTGAGGAGTAGAATTATCATTTTAATTTTTTTTGGACAATTCGATCTACTCTCAATTTATACTAATAGGATCCTATCCATTTCATTTGAAATAGAGAGAATCCTGGTCAACAGCTTTAAAGGATGGTGAGGTGATAACAGAGTAATGTTAAAAATAACATTTTTATCTCACAATGCTGATATAATAGTTTCAACAAACCATTAAATTAATCTTTATTAAAAATAATTCAGTGAAACTATCATATCAATGTTTTAAGATAAAAATATAATATATAGTATTATTGGTGATAATATTATGACACAACTTTTTGTAAATCCCGTATTCAATCTAACACTTTTCTTTTTAAATGTGGTTTCTATTAAATTCATTCTCAATTTTTACCTTAAAAAAAAAAAAGAAAAAAAATCCTCTCTTAAAAATCCAAACTTAAAAACTTTCTCAGACCAACTCAAATTAAGCTCTTCTTTAAAGTGAGATTATCGATTCAAATGGTGGATTTCCCATTTCCCACCCGCTGAGCACACACGCTCACTGACATGCCCGGCCGGGTGAGTCCATTGATGGGTCAACTCCTACCGCCCGAGTGGGCATGCATCCCAGATTCCCAAGCGTGCTTGTTGGATGTAAAAAATAAAAATAAAAATCCACACGTTTCACTGAATCATCCAGAAAATACGACCAGTGGTGATTATTGGAGAAAATTCTCAAATAATTTCTCCAGAAGAAGAGTGCACAAGAAAATCTATAGTAAATAAGGAAGATAATAGAACTACAAGGAAATAGAATAAAATATTAATATGAAGAATATAAAATATTCTAATAGTTTAAAATAAAGAATTAAAACAAAAATACCAATTTTTTATGATCAATAAAAGGACTGCATAAAAATAAAAATAAAAAATAAAAAACGATGAATTAAGCAAGCAAAATTCAAAGTAAAAAAAGCAAGCAATGCATCCAGAATTTAATTACTTGACAGCAATGTGCACTAAGTCACAATAATGTGGCTAAAAACAGGCTTCTCTATCTATAGTAGGGGCTCCCTAGTTTCATAGCTAGAGAGAAGCTCTTAGAGCACTCACATTGGCCTCAGCAAATATTTGGCTAAATTTTAGCTAAAACATCACTTTTTCTATTTTAGCTAACAACTTTAAAAAAAAAACTACATCCGGCTCAGCATTTTAGCTAGTCACCAAAAATTGGGCTAAATTGTTGAGCCCAATGTGGGACTTTTTTTCTGAATTTTTTTCTACAGGGCTCAACAAAGTAGCCTTTTGGCTACTTTGTTGAGCCCAATATGAGTGCTCTTATCCGTTTTCCTTGGGAAGTTTTTTCATCTCCTAGTGAGATAAAAAAACTCCTTTGTGAATGCCTATTGGGAGGAGGTATAAATGGTTTTCTGTAGATGCCGATAAGAACAACTTTTTTCGTCTATTTTTTTTTTTTTGGATCGACGGTTGCTGCGTCTGAATAATTAAGCATTCTTTTACATGTTTTTAAAATATATATGTTTAACACAATTAAGTAGAAAATCAATTCTCATGATTAAAATATTGGACAATTAAGCATTAATTAAAAATAGAATTCATTCAACATGAATTTGATTGAAAATTTGATTTCAATGACATGTTAGAAAAAGGGATTAAATATTGTTGCTGGTCGAATGAAAAAGGAAAATACTATAATATTTATTCATGTTTTTTTTTTAATTTTTAAAATTATTATTAAATATGTGGTTTTTATGTCCAATGATGATGGTAATATTTAAAAAAAAAAAAAATTAAATAAAAATCCTAATATTTTTCAATAAAAAATAACCAACAGCTCCTGGACTTCTCGTGGTCCGTGGACTCCTCAGGCCTCCCGTCAGAAATGAGAGACGTCTCCCTTTTAAAGAAAAGAGAAAATTCAGTAATTCACCCATTTCCTTGGGAGTTGGTCCACGCACGCTGGCCTTCACGCGTTCAGCATTTCCCGTTTTTTCGTTTTTATTTCTCAGTAGAGCAGGTGCTGTCCTTCTGCTTCTTTTGTGCAACCAGCTCTCACGTACGTTTTCTTGTTCTTGCTGTTGATCACGTGTTCTGCATCTCTGTAAAAAGAGCTCAAACTTCGCTTCGGCCTTCACGTTTCAGCCCCTCTAAGAATGAATGTTCCTTCATTTGTTGGTTCTTTGGTTTGCCTGTCCTTTGCTCCTCCTTTGACCATTCAACTCTCTTTTTTCTTATTCTTTTTTTTTTTTTTTTCTGTTGCTGGCGAGATTACCCCAAAATTTCTTCTTCCGATTTTTCCTGTGGCACAAATAACCCATGCATGCTGGCTTCAATCTGACGTTCCCCTCTTGCAAAACGAGGACTCAAGAAATCAAGAAGCTTGCTTTTCTTTCGCAACTGATTTTTCCTTCCTTTTAATTTGTTTTGTCTTGCCTTGTTGCTGCAGCAATTGTCTGATTTTTATTTTCTTGTTTAGTTGCTGCCCAGGCATGATCTTTCTCTTGACAGGATTTGTTTTGTTTACTGCAACTTTGCTTCCCTTCTTCGTTTGTTTGATCTCTTCTTAGCTTTGGTATTGTCTTTCTGGTTGACCCCTCCACGTAGCCTCTTGGGTTTGATCCATTCGTCAGGTCACAAATGCTGCAGGAGCATTTGTCTTGCTTTAATATAAGTGAGAACACCTTTTACCTGTTTTAAGATAATTCTCATCCGGCTCTTTATTTTTATCTTCAAAGTAGGGAGTAAAATCAGTTTTTCCTATTTTAGAGAGTCACTTTTTCTAAACACCTACATCCGGCTTCCTACTTTAGGGATACACTTTGACTTTTTTATTTAAATATTAATTTTTTTAATTTTTTTTAATTCTTTCTCTAAAAGGGAAAAACAAATAAAATTAGAAAAATTAAAAAGTAGGAGAGAGAAACTAATATTTTATTATAAAAAAGAAGAGTAGAGAGTGAAATGGCTCCCTACTAGTAGGGAGCCATTTCATGCTCCCTACTTTTTTCCTCAAACTAGGGAGCCGGATGTGAGCAATAAAATGGTTAAAAATTAATTTTGGCTCCCTACTATAAGGATATCCCTATAGTAGGGAGCCGGATGAGAATGCTCTAAGTATTTATTCATTAACATTTTAGTCTCTAATGTTTAAAAAGTGACATTCGACCCCCTCAAAGTATCTCACGTCGACAAGTAATACCCTTCGTCAATTTTTTCTGTTATTTTGGACGAAAGTCAAGTCACGTATGTTGCACGTGACTTTTTTCTACTTAAACGTTCGAAAATACTATCTGGAGGCTAAAAAATAAAAAATAAATAAAAAAAAAGCCACCCCTTCGTGGTGTAGGGAGTGGCCTGCGAGCCACCCCAGAGGCCTGCTGGTGGGGGAGGGGATGCGCTACTCTTGGGCCATGGGGGTGACCGTGCGCCACCTCTAGCCACCTTTGGGGTTGCTTGTGGGCCACCCCAGAGTTGGGGTTGGTGTTGAAGCCACCCCCAGTGGTGGCCACGTAAAACGCAACCACCTATAGGGTTGTTGGGGGTGGCACGTGCCCACCATAGATTTGGGCTAGGGTGGTGCGCGGCCACCCTCAGCCTCCTTTGGGGTGGCGCGTGGTCACCCCAGCAAACCCAAGAGGTGGCTGCGTACCGGGGTTGGTGTTCGCTCTGAGGTGGCCTACGAGTCACCCTAGAGGAGGCGGGGGTGGGCGCGCGCCACCCCTAGCCTAGATCTGAGGTGGTGCACGGCCACCTCAGCAAACCTAGAGGTGGTCGCGTTTTACGCGGCCCACACTAGGAGTGGCTCAAACGCCACCTCTAACTCTGGGGGGCCCGCGAGCCACCTTAGAGGTGGTCGGGGGGTGGCGCGCAGCCACCCCCTATGGGCTAGGGTGGTGGCGAGCCAAGCCCCAACAGCCGTTTGGGGGTGGCTCGTTGGCCACCCCCTCCACCACGAATGGGTGGCTACCAACGAGCAGCCACCCTTGAAATTTTTTTTTTAAAAAAAAAAAATTGATTTTTTAGTTTCAGAGGACATTTTCAAACATTTAGGTAAAAAAAAGTAATGTGACTTAACTTTTGTCCAAAATAACAGAAAAATGGACGGAGGGTATTGTTTGCCAACGTGAGATACTTCGAGGGGATCGAATGTTACTTTTTGAACATTGAAAATTAAAATGCCAATGAATAAATACTTCAGGAGGGTAAAAGGTATTTTACCCTTTAATATATCATAGTAGCATTTGTCTTGTACTAATCTATCATTCTATGCTCTTTCAAAAAATATATATAAAATATATCATTCTATGCTCAAGACTGCATTTCAATGAAAACCATTTTTTTTTAAAAAAAAAAAGTTTGATAGAAAAAAAAAAAAAAGTTTTTTTGGAAAAGGTCGTCTATTCTATCATGAATAGTTATTCTTCTCATTTTATAAATAAATAAGTATTCCTCTTCGTAAGGGATTCTAAAGAATAGGTCTTTACCAAATAAAAGAATTGTTATTATAAATGAATAGTCATTCCATTTCAAGAGTCTATTCCGCAAATTAAACGGAACCTAAAGGTTGGACAATAATTCGAAACTAATGTCATAAATTGCACTATATATATATTCCTTTTCTAATTAAAATTAAATTTTAGAATGATAGACTTTGTGTTATTAGCAAATTAATGGTAACAGTTTTTAGGAATTAAGAGTATTAACAACATGGCATTACATTAACTTTAAACTCGTTTTATGGCATTAGTTACATCCAAATAAAAATGGAAGAGAGTGTGAGAGTTGTAAATTCTAGGGTAGTTACTACCAAAACTGTTAATGGTAAATCCAATAAAAATATAAATCTATAAAGTCATTAAAAGAATTGAGAATTTTTTTTAATGTGTTTTGGATAGTGTTTTTGTTTTTTATTTTAAAAAAGTGTTTTGATATATATCATAAATGTAAAAACTGTTTTTAGAAGTATTTTATGGTGAGATCCACATTAAAGATTTTTATTTTTTATTTTTTCTATAGATAACACATGCTTGTTTTGAAAAACCCAAATAGATGTAGAGCCATTTTTGTAGAAAGTTACATATTAAAAATTAATTAATTTTGTAGAGAACAAAAAAACAAAAAAATCAGCCAAGGTGGCCCCGTAGCCACCCCCACCACATGGGGGTGGCCACCCAACCATCCCTCCACTCAAGGTGGCCACACCACCATCATACTTTTTTTCTTCAATTTTTTTAAATAATAAGTTAGTTGTTACTTCTCCAAAATTAAGCATATGTTTCATTAGAATATTCATACAACGAGGGAAGAAGAGAAATTTGAGCCCTTTTTTCCTTTTTTTTTTTTAATAAAAAAATGTAGTTTTTAGTTTTTAATTTTGTTTTTTAAATTTATAATGATATTTTTATCTTATTAAAAACTTTTTTAGGGTAATTTTAGTCTTTTATGAGACATGGAGGTACATTGCAAATTGAGTTGTGTTGGTATCATTCTCTTATATACTTCTTGTCATTCTCTTTTGCAAATTCATCATTGAATCTTTATGACCTAATGTGAGTTCCACAAATTCAATTGTAGATTTGCATATCTTTTCTACAGAGATGAACAAAAAATATACAAAAGAATAAAAGCAAGCATTTCTCTTACAAAGTTTTTTGTAGTTTGAGAGAATATTGATGTAATCTTTAATTTGATGAGAATAATGCAAATTGAGTGATAGTTAAAGAGGTATATGTTATTTTTCTTTTGTGTTTTGAGTTATTTGTTAAAAAAAAAAAAACATACACACACAAACAAACATGACAAGTTTTTAATATAAGTAATGTTATTCTTCATACCTATTAATCATATTCATTTCATATTAGCTGGTGTGTTGTATTTTAAGTGATTGTTATTTTCTTCAAGTGACTGACATGAAAAATTACTTAAAAGTCGTCACGTTGCCAATGCGCAAATGGATTTTAAGAGGTAACTATTACTCTTTTAGTATTATAATATAAATTTGTATTACATTTTTTAATTAAAAGAAAATAGTATCTAATATAAAATAAGAGAAAAATTAAGTATAACTCTCTTAAAAAAATAATTTTTTAAACATAATACTATAAATCACAATTTTATTTTATTATTATTATTTTACGTTGATATGACATTATTAATTTACTCTTAAATATATGTTAATTAAAAAAAAAAAACAGTGCTTCAGTGCTACCCCAATGAGCAGAATTGTGGTGGGACAAAACTGTGTTTGTCGTATTGTTACAAAAAAAAAATCTAAAGGCGCAGCCCAGCGGAATGTACTATAAAGCATTTGTCAAATAAACATGGGCTCCTTGTTCTCCAAGTACCGTGTTAGTTAATTCATCTTCAATCCTCCATTTCCACTGATGATGCTGGTTTGTTAAATCTTTCCATTTCTATTTCTCTTTCTCTGCCTCTCTTCATGCTGGGGTTTCCAATGGAGGACGATGGCAAGGAAAAGAAGAAGAAGGAGAACTATCCGTCTCTGCCTTCCAACTACGTCACGCTCGTTCAGCTCCAGGAACGATGGCTCAAAGAGAAAGAGCGGAAGCAGAGAGAGAAGGAACAAGAAGAAGAAGATGAACGGCGACGAAAGCTTCAACTGCAAAAAAAGCTCGAGGAAGAAGAACGGAAGCGAAAGCTTGGACCTCAGCGTCTTGAAGGAGGGCGTGGCATCGATTATGAGCCGGGGGGTTGGAATCGGAAGCGATATGGGCCACGAAGTCGCAGGGTGGCGGAGGTGAGCCCTGCGAAGCCCGAGGAATCGGAGGTTGTAGCGGTGGTTGTTGATACGGTGAATGCGAGTGCTGAGCAGGAGCAAAAGAGCGAGGGATCGAAGGAGGAGAAGAAAAAGAAGAAGAAGAAGAAGAAGAAGAGGAAGGAGAACCAGATGATGAAAAAAGAAATGAAACCTAGGGCAGAGGGGGAGGAAGAGGAGAAGGAGGAGGTGACGGACGGTATGGCACAGACGCCGCGCGTGATCACGGAGAAGGAGAATGCTCTGGCGAAAAGGGACGGTGAATCGAAGGGAGCCAGGAGTGACTTAACGCGGAGGAGAGAGAGTGGGGATCGGAGGGCGGATATTCAACGGAGATTTGGGGATTTATCTATAAACAGTGGGATGGAAAGAGTAAAAGTTAGGGCAGAGAAGGAGGAAGAGGAGAAGAAGGAGGTGATGGCCGGTATGGCACAGGCCCCGCGCGTGATCACCGAGAAGGAGAATGCTCCGGCGAAAAGGGACGGTGAATCGAAGGGAACGAGGGGTAAATTCTGGCAGAGGAGAGAGAGTGGGGATCGGACGGCGGTGATTCAACGGAGAGTTAGGGATTTATCGATAAACAGTTGGATAGAAAGAGTAAAAGTTAGGGCAGAGGAGGAGAAGAAGGAGGTGACGGAGGGTATGGCACAGGCGCCGCGCGTGATCACCGAGAAGGAGAATGCTCAGGCGAAAAGGGACGGTGAATCGAAGGGAACGAAGAGTGAATTCAGGTGGAAGAGAGAGAGTGGGAATCGGAAGGCTGAGATTCAACGGAGAGTTGGGGATTTATCGATAAACAGTGGGATAGAAAGAGTAAAAGTTAGGGCAGAGGAGGAGGAAGAGGAGAAGAAGGAGGTGACGGACGGTATGGCACAGGCGCCGCGCGTGATGACCGAGAAGGAGAATGCTCCGGCGAAAAGGGACAGTGAATCGAAGGGAACGAGGAGTGAATTCTGGCAGAGAGAGAGTGGGGATGGAACGGCGGTGATTGAAGGGAGAGTTGGGGATTTATCGAGAAATAGTGGGATAGAAAGAGCAAATGTTAGAGCGACGAGGCCGAACACGGGTGTTAATCGCGGTAACAGGGAGTACAGGGGTCATGGGCAGTTTGGTGGTCACGGGGAAGTACGGAAGCAAAGCGGTGCTGGAATGGTTTGGGTGAGGAAAGGAGAGCTTCCTGGTGGTGATGCTGGTGGGGTTCAGAGCTCCAAGTAATTGGAGACTTGGAGTAGTTGGAAATGCTTTGCGGTTTTGTGCAGTGGTGCTGAGTCTGGTGAGACTACGAACTTGTTTCCTTGCTTTTAATACACGTGAAAATGAAAATGAAGAAATATCAACAATGCCTTTTTCTGTTTTGACTATGAATGATTAGAATCTGAGTAGCATAACACTCATTTGAGGATATATTGTTTGTGGTTATATTGTAATGATGCGCTGGGGCCTGGAAACACAGGCAATATTTGATGTAAATTTATGAAGAGGTGATGCTTTGAACTATGTGTTTAGAATGGTGATGGGGTTCCTTGAATTCAGATCTAGTTGCAGTACAACTTGAGGAACAGGAGGAGAATAATTGCTTAATGTTATGGTTTAAGAAGATTAATCAACAAGTATATCAATGTAGCTGCAAATTTGTATGCTGCACCAACAAAACACCCATCATGTGAGTGCCATTTATGTGGTGGTTGTAGGTGCTTTACACCATAAAACTATCGAGTTCAATAACTTCCCATGTTATACCCAATTGAATCATGTTGTTTTAAATGGAAGGCTGATAAATGATAATGTTTCTCTCCATAAGCACAGACTATTGGGTAATTGCATGGTCTGGGAACATAAATGTTTATTTATTTATTTATTTTTTCTAAACAAAAGAATTGCTTTTACCTATATTAAATCATTAACATTCTTTCTTCAAGCTACAGATATTATTATAAATAATCATATGTTTCTTTTTGTATGACAGAGTTGCTTTTACTTATATTAAATCATTAACATTCTTTCTTTCTTCAAGGTACAGCTATTGGTAATAATCATATGCTAACCCAGAAATCAAGCAATGTGAGGTTTAGGAAGTTTATTGCCTTCTAAGGCAATAATCATATGCTAACCCAGAAATCAAGCAATTTGAGGTTTAGGAAGTTTATTGCCTTCTAAGGCATTCTTAGAGGAAAAGTGTTTGATGTAATTTGGGTACTATATGTATTTAATTCAATAGAGATATTATGATCTTTGAAACCATATTACTTTAGTGTGGATTGTTTTGATGGTAGTAAGTTGTTGAAAACTGACGGTGGTGTCATTACATGTTGAGAAAGCATATTAAATGCACCAAATTCTGAAGTTTGTGAAGTCGTTCCAAAATCAAATTATATGGTACTCTAAATTCTGTAAGGTAGCTAATCATATATTATCAAATTGGCCAAGCAACATTATCTTAACAAAATAGTTTAAAAAGCATGTCATTTTAAACATGACTCAAATTATGAACAGCACAAAATGTGAATAAGTAATTTGTAGGTTTTTTTAAACATAAATGTGTCTGCATATGATGGATTTGATTTGAAGGGTACAAGTCTAGAGAAATTGTAGAATTTGATCTCTGGGCTGATTAACGACGGGAATTACAGGACATTAGGATACATGTCTATTGGCAGTTGAAAGAATTTTGTAGGGAAATTTGAGTCTCATTGAGGTCCATGTGTAGAATATGTGGCCTTTTGTGTGTTGTGCCCTTTTGTCCTTTGATTACAATATTTTATTGGATAAGGTGGGGGTTGGACTGGATGTTAGTTGGGCATATTCATTTAAAACGGTACATGAAGTTCTCTGAGGTGTGGAGCTGAAATGAAGAAAGTTATTTCGGTTCATAGGTCAGCATCTAGTTAGTTATGTAAGTGGGACTAATAGGTTCTGAGGCAAGTGTGAGACAGTGTTTTGAAAAATGAAACGTGTTAGCTGTTTAATTTTGAGTTTAGTAAGAGCTTAGAATTTAGAAATGTAGCACACAAAATTGGCTTATTAGTGGTTCATGCTGATCATAGGGGAAAGACTTCAATGGTGATTGGAGTACATATTCATTGGTTTCAATAAGAGTCTGTTATTATAGATGATCTTGACTTGTTATTTTCGGAGCTTAAAAAATGTTTATGTTTGGCACTAAAATCTTGAAGAAATAATTTAGAAGTTGTAAGACAGATCATAGTTTTGGGGGAGAGTTTGAGACACATCATAGTTCTTGAGGAGAGTATTAGTGAATAGCATCACATGACATGCATACAGTTTCCGTTTGTATATATTGTCCATAATTAGTCATACCTGACTTTAAAGAAACTTTGATTTGATTTTGAGTACACATTTTGGAGTTTGATGCAAATATAGATTGCTGGATTCAACCAAATCAGGATATTTGAACTTACGGTTACCATAAACATCAAATAATCTCTTGGAGCATTATTAAGGTCTCATAAACAAAAAACTTATTTCAAGAAATTGAAAGTTACTAATAAAATTCATGGATTGCTGGATCAAAGATATATAGAAACATTGGTACTTGCATAGATTTGGAAGTAGCAATAGGACAGAGATTTCTACGAATGGGTGGCCTGGATGTCCTGCATTTGAACTTAAGAGCATCCATAAAAACCCTTGGGGTTCTTTTGAGGCCTCTCCTAAATTCTCCAAGATACTCTTTTCTCTTCAAGAACATCAACCTGAAGTACCTTATAGAAATAATATATAAGAAAACTACAGTGCTTCCTTGATTGAAGTTGTTGTGGATATAAATCCAAATCATGAGAGAGATAGGACAAAAGAAGAGAGCAGAGTGAGAGGTGATCAATAAATTGAATAGAAAGTTGTAAAAGCTTATGACATACGTTGAATACAGGGGCGATTTTAAGTAATACCAACAGCAGCAAAATAATTAGTGGGGCATGCAATTAACTCAAGAAAAAGCAAAGAGACCATTTGGCTAACATAGGGCTCGAAGGATAGCTACATCACCCGGCACTGACTGAATATCTGTATCAGACCCATATACTTCTCCTGAAGCTTGCAAAAGAGAGATATGGTGGCTGAGAGGTGGCCCAGTTAAAACTTTTTTACCTTACTGGTCATTAGAAAAATAATCTGAGGATGTGTTCTTTTCTGGTTTGCACACTGCCCCTTTACGGTGGCATGACTTTAGAATTGATTCCAACCCCTTCTTAAGCTGTTAATATTAATATTTAGGGTTAAAAGGTAAATATCAATATTCTCTAGAATTACTATGTTAGCTTTGGACTTTAACTAAAGCTTAAGCTGCTAGAACTTAAGAACCCTTGTATGCCGCATTTCTTATCTGCAGGGAGAAATTTTGAGCTTAAAATGAAATAGCATTTTTATTTTTTTTTAGCTTAAAGTAAAATAGAACTCTTGTTTGCCATTTTTTTCCTTATCCCTATCCACAAGAAAGAAATAGCAGTTCTTAACAATTGTCCAAAGATCAATGCAAGAGATGATCTATTATTAGCAACAGATTCTACTGTCCTCTGAAGTTGTATTATTAAACGTGAAACAATTTTATACTGTAGCTACCTGTTGACATGGTTTCCTTCTGGAAAGAAATTATATTTCTTGTGAAAGAATATCACCTTGGAAAATTAGGTTAGTGTGGGGTAAACTCAATAACTTTGATGATTAGTGATGTTTTATTTCCTTGCTTACTCCGTGTGCTTTAATCAATTGGTTACAATGTGGAAAAGAAACTTCAGAATCTCTACAACTTCCTCATTCTCTTCCGGTTATTCAGATTAATTATCAATCGAAACCTTTAGTTTGACATTTTTTTCCAGAAGAGTAGAACATCTTCAACGCAGGTTTGATAGAAGTGGCTGGCATAGGGGATTGGATACTGTGTAAAGTTATTGATATATATTGGAACAAGAGATGGGAAGAGAAAGGGAAGAAAGTAATATATTTTGTAAAGTGGAAGTTGCTAGTTTGCATTTTTTGATCTTACTATTCCTATATCCAGGCATTCTATTTCTCAGTCGCCATTTGATTTCTTTGATCAATGTTTGTGAGGCATTGTGCAACAACATGTGGGCTCTAAGTTTCAATTGAATTTGCCTTTCTCTGGTGAAAAACTTCCTGTCAATCTGGCAGCAGATTTGCGTTTTTTCTGTTTCTGGGTAAACTGTTCACTTATGAATGCGCATTACACTAGTTACTTTTTTTGGGAAATAGATGTCCTTTTGCTTCTTAATTTATGATGCTTTCAATTCATATTCTGAACCTGCTTTCTGATCACCATCAGATGGGAGGCTTGGGAAGGGCTATCTGTCTTATGAGTAATGTTACTATTCACACCACGTCAACTGTTGTGAAATAGGTTAAAAATAGCATTACTCATCTGTCGTTATTTGGACAAGCCTATGAACATAGGTACAGATTCCCTTGCTGAGGTTGCCTACTGAAGGGAAGAGATTAGGCCTATCATATTACCCCACACTACTCTTTAGTATCAAGTAGCTTATGTTATGGCCCTATGAGGTTTGATCCTATCTCAGGTTTTCCTATGCAATAGCTTCTGCAGTATTTCTTTCGAGTAATACTATTTAGTACACTTTTATACTATTTTCATATAACTGAGATAACGTGATAATAAAAATCAATTCTTGATAGTTTTGTCTTTTACAAGTGTTGATCAAATAGTTAATTTTTACAATCACATTACTAAGTTATATTACAGTTATATAATAGTCTACTAAATAACTTTATTCTTTATTTTCTTGCCTCAGCTGTAAACTCTTATTCTGGATGGGGCCATTGAACTCCTTTAAGCCTGTGTCCAGGGTCATTACAAGGAACATATCTCAACTAATTGCTAACAAAGGCAATTATTGCAAAACCAATACCATGTAATAATAACTGGTAATTAATGTGCGATCATCAATTGTCCCGTGTTATTTTGTTGCAACCAACCTGATTATGTAATCTTTTTTGTCCTCAAGCTATTCATGACGAATCATTTTGATTAGGATTTAAGAACTTTACAATGGAGTTATATCCTAGGAAATTTAGGAAATCTAGAAGATTTTGATTTGACGTAATTTTTTTAAAAAAAAAATTTGATTTTCTTCGTAGTGATAAATTTTGTTAACTGATGAATCTTTTGTGATTTTTATGTTTCGATTTATGTGATGGGTATCAGAATCATTACCATCTGATTCTACCACTCGATCGTACTCGATCTTACTTGGGTTAAGGCCCCAATAGAATTGATCTGGGTGGTATTGAAAGGATTTTGTGACATCAGTGATAAATAATGGGTGGGTAAAAGCCATAAATATTGGTCTGACAAAATCCCAACCATTTATTTGAAAACAATTGTCAGAATTTAATGAATTCTACGTGATAGAATATTCTAGAAATTCTAAAGATTGTTGACCCAAAGTTATAGGGGTTCAAGATTGTTGACCCAAAGTCCATAACTCTACATTACACGACCCTTTTTTTTTTTTTTTCGGTAAATATGCTACCCGGTTTATACGACGGAAGTGGCAGCAAATCGGGGAATCAACGTGATTAATGATAATTTACATTTTTTTTTTTTGAGAGAGAAGAAATGATAATTTACATCTAGCAGCAAAGACAAGGATTTTTATGTCAAATGATGTATCAGTCATTAAGGGAAATAAATCAATGATTTCATTTTTGCAACGGTTCTAACAACTAGCTAGAGGGTGGATTGGTAATAACCAAGTTTTGTGGATGTATGATAAATGCAAAAGATTGCCTCTCGCGCGCGAAAATAAAGAAAGAAAAAAAAAAAAAAAGAGAAAAAAAATTGCCTCAATTGCATCAAGATATCGAATCTATTATCACTCCATTATGAGTATGATCACTCTACTTAATTCTTATCATCATTCTAATCATAATTAATAACGTGATTTAATTATACAACATTTACAAATATGTAACGGTCGACTCCATCAGAATGAAGAGCGTTGTTTTTATCAGCTTTCCTTCCCCTATAAACCTTTTCTGTTTGCCTCTCCCTCCTTTGTACGTAACACTCTCTCAAAGAGAAATGGCCCAAGCTGGTGGAAACAACGGCGGCAATAGTGGCAGTGGCAACAAAAAGCCGGAGGAGGTGCAACCACACCCAGTGAAGGAGCAGCTACCTGGCATTCAATATTGCATCAACAGTCCTCCTCCATGGCGTCTGTGCTCTTTCTCATCATACTCATTTCATTCTCTTATATATATTAAGCATCTTCTTATAATTATACTGATTCTTATATCAATTGGATTTACCCATAAAAAAAAAAAATCAATATGCAATATTCTTAATTCTAAATCATGCAATTTATATCCATAGCATTTTTGTTTTGTCATAATTCAAGTAAAAAAATTGGAAGGACTTATATTTTTATCATAATGCAGCGGAAGCTGTTGTGTTGGGATTCCAGCATTATGTTTTGACTCTTGGCATTACCACTTTGATTCCTAGTCTCATTGTTCCTCAAATGGGAGGTGATAATGTAAGGATTAGGCTACAATTCCTTTAATTTTGTTTTTTTTTTCTTGATTAATTTTTCTACTTAATGGATTTGAGTGAGGTGTTTTATTGTCACAGGCTGAGAAGGCCAAAGTGATACAGACCTTACTTTTCGTCTCAGGATTGAACACACTCTTGCAGTCTTTATTTGGGACCCGACTTCCAGCTGTAGTTGCGGGTTCATACTCGTATGTTATACCCATAACTTCAATTGTACTAGCACGCAGATATCAAGGACTCACAGATCCTCATAAGGTGATATCTATACATTTATTTGGTTTTTCTGTCTTTTTATTTATTTATTTGTAATTGGACTAGTTTGTAATTATGCTATACTTATCCCTTTGCCTTGTGGGTGATTTTCAGAGGTTCATAGAGACTATGAGAGGGATTCAAGGTGCTCTAATTGTTACTGCAGGTTTCCAGATGCTTGTGGGGTTTCTAGGCATTTGGAGGAATGCTGTAAGGTATGTTATCCATGGTTGAAAGTTTCTTGAATGACACTCCTTTTGGTGGCATCCATTAATTCAGAACTTCACTTGGAAGCCATATTTCAACCCGGGCGCTTTCGGGATGCGCCCTAATAACCAACGAATCGCAAATGCTTTTCTTGATGAGTCGATCCGCCTATACTTCTTGCTTTTACTGCTATGTCAGGAGTTACTCCACGTATTGCTTGACATAAAATAGATAGCGGATTCGTTTATGTCTTTTGTTTAATCTTTTTTGTAGCTCGACAGATAATTTGATAAGCCAGGTCTTGTTAATTAGTTTGCTTTCAAATGATATGTTAGCTATTTCCTGATCATGGAATTCCTTAATTGCTGGTTTTTAGGTTTCTTAGCCCCCTTTCTGTCGTTCCATATATTACTTTTACGGGGTTCGGACTTTATCATCTTGGTTTCCCCATGGTAAAGATCCCTAAACCCTTCATCTTTGCCCCAAGTTAATGTCGAGAAGATTAAGCATTGGTTTCTTTGTTTGACTTGCAAAACGTTTCCTGTTTTTGTTGTTTTCCTCTGTTGTAGCTGGCATCATGTGTTGAAGTTGGGCTTCCAGGGTTACTTGTTATGGTTTTCATCTCACAGGCAAGTAACTTAATTGGCCAAATAATCAAAGGAGGCAGACCTTTTTTTATTTTTATGTTTTTTCATTTCTGGTGTCCGTTTATGATTCTGCAGTATCTTCCTCAATTGCTGAAACCAGAGAGGCCAATATGGGATCGATTTGCAGTGCTTTTCTCAGTTGGAATTGCATGGTTATATGCACAACTTCTCACTTCAAGTGGTGTGTACAGCAACAAACCTGCAAAGACTGAGATTAGTTGCCGCACAGATCGTACTGGACTCTTCACTGCAGCTCCTTGGTGAGATTTTTCAAACAAGCTCATAAAGTATTAAGTAATTGGTTTCTCTATCTTTTTTTTTTTTTTCCATTCTTAAAACCACAGAAATCTCTCTTCCTAATTTGAATTAGTGTCATAGAATGTGGACTACATTGTTATATATGTTGTGTCATTATCTGCAGGATATATTTTCCCTATCCGTTTCAATGGGGAAGCCCCACATTTCATGCTGGAGAAGCTTTTGCAATGATAGCCGCTTCTCTTGTTTCACTTTTTGAGGTTCACCTCTTAACAACCATTTCATGTATTTCTGTTTTTTGGCTACCTACTCTGCCACCACCTTATCCCCCCCCCCCCCCCCCAAAAAAAAAAAAAACCCTCTGCCTCCAATTTCTCTAATTTATTTCTGATAGCAGAAATTAGTATGCAGCAAAACGAAAAATCTTTCACTTTTCAGCAATTGTGCCCTTTTTATTTGCAGTCTACAGGTACATTTTTTGCAACAGCAAGATATGGCAGCGCGACACCTGTGCCACCTTCTGTCATTAGCCGGGGCGCTGGCTGGCTGGTATGTTTATGTGACATCTCGTTTACATATTGTGATTCTTTTCTTCATTTTAGACCAAAGATTTACTGCTTCATCACTTGGGAAAATTTGTTTGATTTTCAGGGAATAGGAGTTTTGCTCAATGGCATGTTTGGCTCTGTTACTGGCGCTTCTGCATCAGTGTACTTATGAAACTCAAACCTTTTATGAATTTCTTTCCTACACAAACTATGGACGAAGATTTACAGCAATTTATTTGAAATTGTACATTTTTAAATTATGTGAATTTAGGGTTGTTCTTTGTATCGAACAGCTTAAAAAATGTTACATATACGGCCAAAAAAAATTTTCCCCTCAAAAAGCTATTTCTTCACTTTTAAAGAAACCTCTATTATTCAGTAAAGGAAAAAACAGTTTTTTAATCAAAGCTTTTTTATAACATAAATCGTAAGAATCTGATGAAAATATACTCAATTCACATTGATAACATGTCACCTTTGTAATAGATGGCATTTTTTTACGTCATTTAATGCAAACAATGGTCTAAGTTCATATAATTTGATAATCTACATTTTCAAAGAAATTGTAGACGGTGGTTATAAAAAAAACTGTTACTTGTTATGTATCCTTATTATGTTTTGCTTCATTTATAGGGAAAATGCTGGTCTATTGGCATTGACAAGAGTTGGAAGCCGAAGAGTCGTCCAAATATCAGCAGGGTTTATGCTTTTCTTCTCTGTATTTGGTATGCTAGCTCTATTAACTTGATCAGTTCTTGCTTATTGCATTATATTTGGTATTTTCTTGTAATCGTTTCTAATGTGGGTAACCTTATGTCCTTCACTAGGAAAATTTGGAGCAATTTTTGCTTCTATACCGCTACCAATTGTTGCAGCTCTGTACTGTGTGTTCTTCGGCTATGTTTGTACGTATATATATCTCAGATTGACTTCCCCATGATCAGGCCTATCATGCTCAAAGTTTCTGTCCGTTTGGATTTGCGATTTTAAAATAATGATTTGAAAATATGATTTTTAAAAACGCAATTAAACGTTTAGTAAAATTGTAGTTTAACCTTTAAAATCGTAATTTAACATTTAAAATTATACGTTTTTAAAAACTCCCGATTTGTAAACACGGATTTTTATACGTTTTCAAATCACAAATTTTAAAAAATGCGCTCTCAAGCAATATATTTTTTGTAATTTAGTTTAAAAATACACTTTTGATATGCGAAATCGCAATGTAGCTTCAAACATAATATAACATACTTTTTTTTTTCTCTGCCAATACAAAATGAATCTTAACATGAGTTAATATCGTTGAGTGCAGCTTCTGCCGGTCTTGGTTTTCTCCAATTCTGTAACCTGAACAGTTTTAGAACAAAATTTATATTGGGGTTTTCTTTCTTCATGGGCATTTCAGTGCCACAATACTTCAGAGAATATTATCATGGAGGTTTAAGGTCTGGCCTCGTTCGCACCAGCTCTGGATGGGTGAGAGTCGATCTTGAACAACTAAACTGGTCTTATTCAACATCTACGTAAATGTTTGGAATAACTTCACTTACTCTATGAATTATCACCCATTTTACATATTTTTGTTCAATAACGTGCAGTTTGACGATATAGTGATAGTGATCTTCATGTCCCATACAACGGTGGCTGCACTTGTTGCTTTGATTTTGGATTGCTCGCTCTCTCGTGAAACTGACGCCACTAGAAAAGACAGTGGCTTGCATTGGTGGGAGAAGTTCAGTATATATGGTTCAGATGTTAGGAATGATGAATTCTATGGACTTCCATGCCGCCTCAATAACCTTTTCCCTGCCCTCTAAACCTTTGAAACTTGAAAGAATGTCCGCCTCCAACTTTTACTGCTTCAGTTCTTGTCGATCTTCCACTGATCATCATGCAAAAAAGGAAAAAAACGAAAAATGCACTTTCAATTTCTACTTCATTGTGTAGTTAATGTACCATCTTAAAGCTTTGATTGGAGTTTGCGTGTTTAATTTTTGTTTTTTATTTTTCTTGCTTAGAAAAAAAAAACACACACACACTGCAATATCAATTGCAAAGCAACTATAAACATCTAAAAGCAAATAAAAAGTATAAAAAAGTAACAAATAAATTGACCTAGTCTAATTAGAAAAAAAAAAAATTGACCAAGTCTAATTGTCAACATAAATCAAATTTCTAATTCATCAAACATAATATGACACCTCACTTCAGCAATTCCTTGTGAATTTGAACCTTACAATTTTCAAACCTCCAAAATTCAAACTAGAAAAATTTTGAACCACTATAATCTAAAAATTATTAATGGGATTTATGGATAATTTGAAATTACGTTTTTAAAAAATTGTGTTTTCAAATTGCAAGCAAGGTGATGCTTTTTTGAAAACGCACAATTTTAAATGTTAAATTACGATTTTACAAAATACTTAATTGATTTTTAAAAATTAAAAATTTTGAAACCCCAAACGAAAACGGACGGTTAATAGACACATGAAAGCGAGTGAGAGAGTGAGAAAAGAGAAGGAAGGAAGAAAAAAGGCCAGGGGAATAATGGAACGAGACACGGAGAGAGAATAAATTAAGCATAATTAATTGATAAATCGTAAATTAAGCATGATTAACCTGGCCTCTTACAAGTTTTTCACTAGAGGCCGATTCTGACTTCCAAATTAAAGAGTTGATATACTGATATACTGGATCCAAGGCGAAGTCCTAGAATAAATTACTTTGAAGAAAGCAATCAAGGTAACATATTTTCACTGCTCGATTCATATACGGATACATATAGGCTTGATGGAAACTCCCTTTTTCATTTGACAAAGTCGTCATGGTTTCAAGCCATCCATCCTTATACCGGTTTCTCATTTGGGCGGCTGGGCCACACACGTTCGCGCCTAAGTTCCTCATGGTTTTGCTTGGAAACTTCCCGTAGAAGGTTACACCAAGAAACGTGTGGTAAGCTCCTTCATATTTTTGGTTTGGCTTGAAATTTCCCTGAAAGAGCTCTGTAAAGAAAACGCGTCTTATTAACTAATGAGATTTCTAGTCAAAGTCCATCCTGAAATTGCAGATGCATGGTAATTTACAGAGCTCATTAGTTAATATATGCTTGCTTTCTTGGTAATCAAATTTATCTGATCTTCGCTTACCAAGAAAAGAGATGAGCACTCCTACCTTTCACTTCGTTGATGATGGGAAGGGCAATTTAATCTTTGAGGATTCTCCGTCTCCACCATCTGACGATTTCTTAGAAAATTTCAATGATGGGATTAAATGGGCAACAGTAGCTTCACTTGGTAAGCTGCTAGAAATGTTTAAATCCTCCTTAATTAATAAGGGCAACTGTAGCTTGTTGGTTTCTGTTTCCTGTTCCTTGCCAATAATATATAAATTAAGGCGGCTTGTTTCTTGTTTATTCAGTTTCTACCAATCAATATGGCTGTGTTTGCCGGATGCTTTGGGTTTTTGTTTGTTTTGAATAGTAATAAGAAGTGAAAGAAAATGAAAGGTAGGAGGCATAATTAATTCTCTTTTCCTCCACTTTTCAGTTTCAGGTGTGGTAATGATCGTTGCAATTGTAGCCATAGCGTATGCCATAATTGATTGCTTGAAAAAGGCAGGAACTGCAATTCCAAGTTATGCCAGGATAGCCACCGGAGACACCGATAAAGCTTCAAATCCACATCCATCATCCAATGACATTGAAAGAGCAGAAGCATCTCCTCTCCCCGTACTCAGAAACTCACAAGTTGAGCATGCAACGATGGAGAGATTCCTCAGCAACATGGCAAGAGAGAAGCCCATCAGGTTCTCACCAGAGCAACTTGCAGGATTCACAGAAAATTACTCCACCGTATTGGGCTCAGGTGGTTTTGGTGTAGTCTTCAAAGGGCAATTCCCAAATGGAGCACAAGTGGCTGTCAAAGTGCTTAATGGTGAGTTGAATAAGCAAGTTGAAGAGCAGTTCATGGCAGAAGTTAGCACCATGGGCAGAACTTACCATTTCAACTTAGTTAGACTCTATGGCTTCTGCTTCGACCCTACGATAAGAGCACTTGTTTACGAGTGCTTGGAGAATGGATCCCTAGACAAGTTCTTGTTCAGCGAGAACCGGGAGATAGAGTGGGAGAAGCTTCATGACATCGCAATTGGAACAGCGAAAGGAATAGCTTATCTGCATGAGGAATGCCAAGAAAGAATTATTCATTACGATATAAAGCCTGCAAATGTACTTCTTGACAAAAATTGGAATCCCAAAGTCGCGGATTTTGGGCTAGCAAAGCTTTGCAACAGAGGAAGCAGTCACTTACTTCTAACAAAAGGCAGAGGGACACCAGGATATGCTGCCCCGGAGCTATGGAAGCCTTATCCTGTGACTCAAAAGTGCGACGTTTACAGCTTTGGAATGCTGCTCTTCGAAATTATCGGGAGGAGAAGAAATTTTGATGATAATCAAAATGAGTCACTACAATGGCTTCCAAGATGGACGTGGGACATGTTTGCGACGAATGAATTAGCCGTTATGGTGTCGCTTTGCGGGATTGAAGAGAAGAACCGAGAGAAGGCAGAAAGGATGGCAATGGTGGCTCTGTGGTGCGTTCAATATTCACCAGATGACAGACCTCTCATGAGCACTGTGGTGAAGATGTTGGAGAGAAGCATGGAAATTACTCCGCCGCCTTTTCCTTTTGAACAACTGGTATCTCCTACACCAACTCTGAACCTACATAATGGAACCCATGAGGATTCCACCTCTTCATCGTCATGGACAAACACTCTTGAGCAATCCAATTCCCAACCTGTGCATACAGCCTTAGAGATTGAATTTGCTTCTAATTAGATTTGTAGACTCTGAATTGATTGTTGTATATCTATCTATATGCACTATTGTTTGCACACATCGATCAAGAGAATGAGATGCTGCTTGTACAAAATTCTTGAGAGTTCGATTGATGTTCGATCGATCGAAGTGATGAGATGTGTTTAGTATAAATTCTCGAGAGTTTGATTGATGTACGATTGTTTGAAAATGCGATATTTGTTCGATCGAGCGAACTTGCGATAAGGACAGTTTTGTACTTTTTTTTTAAGGCTACGACCCTACTTCTATTTAACATCAATATATAATGACATCCTGACTGCCCAGTATTTTATTTTTCTCAGTTTATTTATAAGAAACACTCAAAGAGTAATTTTTCTTCAAGTAACTTAATTGACCTAATAATCAAAAGAGGTAGATGTGCTTTATGTATATTATATGTGAAATGGGAAGACAAAGACCGATGATTCTCTCTCTTCTTCTTTTTTTTTGTTTCCTAATTTCTGGTGTCCGTTTATGATTCTGCAGTATCTTTCTCAATTGCTGACAACAGAGATGCATATGGGATCGATTTGCAGTGCTTTTAACAGTTGGAATTGCATGGTTATATGCACAACTTCTCACTTCAAGTGGTGTGTACAGCAACAAACCTGCAAAGACTCAGATTAGTTGCCGCACAGATCGTACTGGACTCTTCACTGCAGCCCCTTGGTGAGATTTTTTCAAACAGGCTCATAAAGTAAGTAATTTTTTTTTTTTTTATAAAGTATTAAGTAATTGTTTTCACTCTTCTTTTTTTTTTCATCTTAAAACCACAGAAATCTCTCTTCTTAATTTGAATTAGTGCATAGAATTTGGACTACATTGTTATATATGTTGTGCCATTATCTACATGATATATTGTTAGAAATATATTTCAGTAATACACAGCCGAATAATAAATTACTCGATACCTCTTATGCACCGAATATAGGATCTGATGTAGTTGTTTCACGTGCCTTTGCTCTTGATTCTCCAACATTTTTTCTTTTAGTGGTGGAGCATGCTACTAAAGCGATACCCACAATATCCATAATCTAAATGTCTCGTACACTCGAAAACTAGATCGAGAGAGATATATTTTCTTATACATTTTTTCCATCGTCTTTCTACATCACTAACAAACATTATATAACCCAACAACCTTTCATATATGAAACTGCTTAATTTATTGTGTATTAATATTATGAACATTTAGTGTATATATATCAATACTACGTGGAGTAACGATTGAATGTTACAAAACTTGAGCTGCCCACTAATAGGCTCCATAAATTCTGCATATATTTTCCTTCTCCGTTTCAATGGGGGAAGCCCCTCATTTCATGCCGGAGAAGCTTTTGCAATGATAGCCGCTTCTTTTGTTTCACTTTTTGAGAATTGAGGTTCACCTCTTAACAACCATTTCATGTATTTATTGTTTTTTGGCTACCTACTCTGCCACCACCTTATCCCAAAAAAAAAAACCTCTGCCTCCAATTTCTCTAATTTGTTTCTGATAGCAGAAATTAGTATGCAGCAAAACAAAAAATCTTTCACTTTCAGCAACTGTGCGCTCTTTTTTTTTTTTGGGTTCGATAATTGTGCCCCTTTTATTTGCAGTCTACTGGTACATTTTTTGCAACAGCAAGATATGGCAGCGCCACACCTGTGCCAGCTTCTGTCATTAGCCGGGGCGCTGGCTGGCTGGTATGTTTGTGTGACATGTCGTTTACATATTGTGATTCTTTTCTTCATTTTAGACCAAAGATTTACTGCTTCATCACTTGGGAAAATTTGTTTGATTTTCAGGGAATAGGAGTTTTGCTCAATGGCATGTTTGGCTCTGTTACTGGCGCTTCTGCATCAGTGTACTTATTATGAAGCTCAAACCTTTTATAAAGTTCTTTCCTACACATACAATGAAGAAAGATTCACTTCAATTTCTTTGAAAGTATAAATTTTTAAATTATGTAAATTTATGTTATTTCTTACATCGAACTACTTAAAAAATGCTACATATTAAAAATGTGGCATGTTTTCGAGATAGACAAAAAAAAAATTTCTTTGAAAAGACTTTTTCTTCACTTTTAAAAAAAACATTTTTTCTTTAGTAAAGCAAAAAATAACTTTTTTACTCAAAGCTTTTTTACGATATAAATCGCAAGAAAATGATAAAAATATACTCAATTCTTATTGGTAATGTGTCACATTTGTAATATATAGCATTTTTTGTGCCGTTTGATGCAAAAAATAGTTTGAATTCACAAAATTTGAAAATCTATACTTTCAAAGAAATTATAGAGGATTCTTATCAAAAACTATTAATTGTTATGTATCCTTATTATGTTTGCTTCATTTATAGGGAAAATGCTGGTCTATTGGCATTGACGAGAGTTGGAAGCCGAAGAGTCGTCCAAATATCAGCAGGGTTTATGCTTTTCTTCTCTGTATTTAGTATGCTAGCTCTATCAACTTGATCAGTTCATGCTTATTGCATTATATTTAGTATTTTCTTTTACTTGATCGTTTCTAATGTGGTAACCTTATGTCCTTCACTAGGAAAATTTGGAGCAATTCTTGCTTCTATACCACTGTACTGTGTGTTCTTCGGCTGTGTTTGTATGTATATCTATTTCAGATTGACTTCCTCTTGATCAGGCCATCACGCTCAATGTTGCTTAGAATTTATTTGGATTTGCGATTTCATAACGTGATTTTTAAAAATGCAATTAAGTATTTGGTAAAATTACAGTTTAACTTTTTAAAGTCGTGCGTTTTTTAAAATGCACCCCATGGCCTACGATGAAGAACCAAAGAATGAGAATGATGATGATGGTTTTATTATGAATGAGGTGAATGATGAGGGGTTGAGGTTGTTTTGAAGTTTTGTTGGTTTTGTGTTATGGGTTCTGTTTGTTGCGTATGGTGAGTCCATTTGATTGATGAAATTCTATATTGGGAAGAGGATTTGGTACATGTGTGGTTGACTCTAAACTGAAGGATTGGTTGTTAAATAGGCAGTAATACACAAATACAATTGATTATCTTATATGGTATCAAGCTTCAAATTGACAAACCGTTTGATCCAAATGGCTACATCTTCTGCATCAGCATCCTCCACCCAAACTTTTTCCTCATCATCACCTACCTCTACTACAACCACACCTCTCCACAACATTACTCACCATATCAATCTCAAATTAACCAGAGAAACATTAGACTGTACATCAATGCGTGCAAACAATAGTGAAGAATGTGAAGTGTCGGCATATAGATGGATATACAACAATCAATTCATAGTCTACAAATCTAATTAGAAGCCAATTCAATCTCTAAGGCTGTTTGCACAGGTTGGGAATTGGATCGCTCAAGAGTGTTTGTCCATGACGATGAAGAGGTGGAATCCTCATGGGTTCCATTATGTAGGTTCGGAGTTGGTGTAGGAGATACCAATTGTTCAAAAGGAAAAGGCGGCGGAGTAATTTCCATGCTTCTCTCCAACATCTTCACCACAGTGCTCATGAGAGGTCTGTCATCCGGTGAATATTGAACGCACCACAGAGCCACCATTGCCATCCTCTCTGCCTTCTCTCGGTTCTTCTCTTCAATCCCGCAAAGTGACACCATAACGGCCAAGTCATTGTTCTCAAACATCTCCCATGTCCATCTTGGAAGCCATTGTCGTGACTCGTTTTGATTATCATCAAAATTTCTTCTCCTCCCGATAATTTCGAAGAGCAACATTCCAAAGCTGTAAACATCGCACTTTTGAGTCACAGGATAAGGCTTCCATAGCTCCGGGGCAGCATATCCTGGTGTCCCTCTGCCTTTTGTTAGTAGTAAGTGACTGCTTCCTCTGTTGCATAGCTTTGCTAGCCCAAAATCCGCGACTTTGGGATTCCAATTTTTGCCAAGAAGTACATTTGCTGGCTTTATATCGTAGTGAATAATTCTTTCTTGGCATTCCTCATGCAGATAAGCTATTCCTTTCGCCGTTCCGATTGCGATGTCATGAAGCTTCTCCCACTCCATCTCCCGGTTCTCGCTGAACAAGAACTTGTCTAGGGATCCATTCTCCATGCACTCGTAAACAAGTGCTCTTATCGTGGGGTCGAAGCAGAAGCCATAGAGTCTAACTAAGTTGAAATGGTAAGTTCTTCCCATGGTGCTAACTTCTGCCATGAACTGCTCTTCAACTTGCTTATTCAACTCACCATTAAGCACTTTGACAGCCACTTGTGCTCCATTTGGGAATTGCCCTTTGAAGACTACACCAAAACCACCTGAACCCAATACGGTGGAGTAATTTTCTGTGAATCCTGCAAGTTGCTCTGGTGAGAACCTGATAGGCTTCTCTCTTGCCATGTTGCTGAGGAATCTCTCCATCGTTGCATGCTCAACTTGTGAGTCCCGAAGGACGGGGAGAGGAGATGTTTCTGCTTTTTCAATGTCAATGGACGATGGATGTGGATTTGAAGCTTTATCGATGTCTCCGGTGGCTATCCTGGTATAACTTGGAATTGCAGTTCCTGCCCTTTTCAAGCAATCAATTATGGCATATGCTATGGCTACAATTGCAACGACCATTACCACACCTGAAACTGAAAAATGGAGGAAAAGATAACTAATTATGCCTTCAAATTTTGAAACTAAGAAACTGAATAAACAAGAAACAGCCACCTTTATTTTGGTGAGGAACAAGAAACAGAAACCAACAAGAGATGTCCTTAATAAGGATTCAAACATTTCTAGCAGCTTACCAAGTGAAGCTAGTGTTGCCCATTTCACGGCGGAACTAACCCCATCATTGAAACTTTTAAAGGTCTGATCAAAATTGTCAGATGGTGGAGACACCCCAAAAATAACATTCCCGTTAGCATCCTGAAAGATTGGAGGGCTCATCTCTTTTCTTGGTAAGCTCTTGAACCAATTTCTCAAGAAGATCAGATGAATATGATCGATTACCGAGAAAGCAGGCATAAAGTATATGCATGTAAACCAACCATGCATCTGCTTTCAGGATGAACTTTGACTAGAAATCCCCTTAATTTAAGACGCGTTTTCTTGACACAGCTCTTTCAGGGAAATTTCAAACCAAAAATATGAAGAAGCTCACCACACGTTTCTTGAATGTAACCTTCTACGGAAAGTTTCCAAGCAAAACCGTGACTTGAAACCGTGACTTTGTCAAATTAAAACGGGAGTTTCCGTCAAGGACTTCGGCTTGGATCCAGTCGTAGAACTCTTTTTGGAAGTCAAAATCGGCCTCAAGTCAAAAAAAATAAAAAAAAAAAAAAAAAAAAAAAGTCAACATTATAACGTAACACCACCACCGCCAACATTAGCGGAGTTCCATTTCTTGTGCTTGTGCTAACCGGATGAGTGCAGATGGGGGGCCAATCCGATTGAGCATTACCAAAAAAAAAAAAAGAACAGATTTGTTAAAAAAGGAAATAAAAAAAAAAAATACACCATGAATCTAGAAACCGATGACTTTGAGCAATCGGGAATTGTAGAGTTATGAGCATGGAAAAAGCTTATTGAATTAAAAAAAAAAATGAAAATTCTTTAAGATTCATTCTTACTATTCTTGTTTCATCAGATTCATGGACTGGGGGTATATGAAAGAATCAAAGAAGGAACTGCAATTTGTTTAAGCTTGCTTAAGGGGAGCCGCTTCGAGGTATGTGGGAATTTTGTCCAATCTTTGAAATGTGGCGCGGAAGGTGCACTTTATAAGCTATCAAACCTTTTGAGTAATACTATACATTATTTCCCATCCCTTTAAAGCTTATGTGGGGTAGTCTCCCATAATATTTAGTGCATAAAAAAAATAATGTTTTGATTTAAAAAACCACACTACAAAAACTTTAAGTTGATAAAGGAAAAAAATGATGTGTAACATCTCTCAACCTTCAATATCTCAACTTAGTCCAAAAGAGCAGTTCATAGAGTAAATTTGCTAAGGAGACGGGGTGTCATGTGATAAAATTCTCTTTCCAACTATTATTATTTTTTTGGGACTGAAAATAAAAATACACAAACTTGTATAATAAAAAGAAGAGAAATTTTTCAAAAAAAAGTTCTTTGAGTTTTGTCTCCGGTAATCTTATTAAAAATGCACTTTAGGCGGTTAGCCATTTTCTCCCTCACTTAAGTTATAGTTAAAGTTTCCCTCTAACCTTTTTTTCCATTCAATTAAAAAAAATAAAAATTTATAGTTATAGTTAAAGTGAGGAGGATAACTTACAAAGGTGTTGGCTTTTTCTTTTTTTTTTTTTAATTGAACGAGGAAAAGGATTACAAGGGATGTGTTAGCTTCTTTATTTTTAGCCAATGTGAGACAATTTTTTCTTCAATCCGTACACTTCAATTTTGAATTGAAATAAATGATGTAAATCTTTCCAATATGCACTTAAAACTTTGGATTGAGAAAATATTTCATAATTATTTGAAATTCTCAAAACAAATCATTTTAATTTATTTATTTAATAAAATCTAATAGGAGTAAGATCTTTTAATATTATATAGGGGCATAGTATTAAGTAATTAAATATTGATAGATGAGTAAAGCACCAAAAGGAAAATGGTTAGTATCACTAGATAGAGCCGCCTCGGACCTTAGATTCGAAAGTTTAGTAGAATATTATAATCTCAAGTGTCTCATATTGATTAAGTTTGATCTTAACCATATGTATATAAGCTCTTAGACACCTTCCTCTTATAAATCAGTTTTCAAAGATAAGTTTTACCTTTATATTTTGTTTTATTAACTTTTTTTTTAATGTTTTTGTTTCACAATTTACTCAATTGACAAAACATTTACGTAGATGCGAGAAATGCTAAAAATTATATTTTTATTTTACAATTATCCATATGTTAAATGACAGCCATAATCAATCTGTAGATTTTTTTTTTTGCAAAGACTAATCCAAAAATTAATAAAAACTGTAATAATTATAAAATAAAATGTATTTCTAAAAATTACTCTCAAGTGATTTTGTCATAAACCCAAGTGAGGATTCCCATATTTGCCAAAGATATCATAACCCTCCCTAGGGACTTGCCTGAAATTCCACATTTGCAATTACTTCTCCCGTAATTTGTGGAATATAACTAATGACCTCTATCAAAGCATCAAGATTCGGAACAAATTATAGATTTTTAAATTATGTGAATTTAAGCCCTTTTTTGTATTGAATAGTTTAAAAAATACTATTTATTAAAAATGTGGCATGTTACTGAGAAAAAAAAATTCATTTCTTAACTTTTAAAGGGACGATTTTTTTTTAATTTTTTTGTAAACTAAAAGACGGTTTTTACTTAAAAGTTTTTTACAACATAAAGCGTAAAAATTTAATAAAAATATATCCATTTTTCATCGATAACATATCATTTTTTTTAATAGATAGTATTTTTCACTCTAAACAGGAAACAACGGGCATGTTTGGCAACAAACTCCACTCCACTGTTTGATGATTTCACATAACTGAAGAAATGTTAACTTTTAATGTGATATAAGGCAGAAGGAATGTTGTAAATTTTTATATGGAAAAGTAAATTTTTTATTTTTAGTGAGTATTATTTGAATAATATAAAAAAAGTGTTTGATATGATATAAAAAGTAAAAAAAAATTATTAAAAAATATTGATATAATATAAAAAGTAAAAGGGTACAGATGAAGCACAGCCCAGGCTGATGCACTGTAGCATCAGCCTGGGCACTTTTTCTGAAATGGTGGACCCCATTTCAAAAAAAAATATATATTATATATATATATATTTTTTTTTTTACACTAAAAGCAGCCCAGGCTGATGCACTGTAGCATCAGCCTGAGCTGACGCCAATCACGTCTCAAAGTAAAAATTATCATTTTTTTTAAAAGAAGCAAAATTATAAACAGTAAAATCGGGATTGTTTGCCAAACAGGCCCAACATAAATTCATGTAGTTTGAAAATCTGGATATCTTTATCCCTTTATCATCAAACCGCCAGATTGAGTTTGACCCTTTTTTGCCAACGCAATTGCCAATTCGGGACGTGTCTCAAAGCCTTCGTCCCCGCGTGCAAACCCCAACATTGGTTATTTCACCCTGTTCTTCCAAAGATAACCACCACCATGACCATCTTTCATTTACCACCTTGTCACCTCGTTTTTGTGAAATTTTGCCCACCAGCTTTCTCTTATCAGAGTGTCGTCTGGAGGAATTGGTTCTTCGGTTTTCTCGGGATAATTTTCTTTACGAGGGAATTCTCCGGGAAAGAAAATATCACCGAGAAAGTTTTGGCGGTCCTCGTTATTATCGAGACTTTGCTCAGCGGGTTCCTTTAAAGAGACTATTCTGGGTTTTGCTCTTTGGAGGTGGTTTTTGCAATTTGTGGTATGTCTATGTTATCAGAATTTTTCTGAATATATATTTTTCAGTGGCATTGGTAGTGACCGAGCTTTTGATAACATGATATCAGGCTTCACAGAATTACTGGCTTAACGATGTAAATGATTTAGCTTTTTAGAAAGCCTTCAAAGGTTATGAGTATTTAATTTACTTAGTGTCCTTTTTTTTCCCGAACATGATTGTGGAAGCCGCTCAAAGCTTATAATCAGCAGTGGAGAAATTCTAAGTTACCCCCTTTTAAATGTGGAACTGGACTGTTATGCCTTACCATCCAATGACAACTACATTTGGGACTCAGAATGAGTTTGATTATTTGTGAGAAGTTGAATTGTTGTAAAGATATGACTAGTTCAATAAATTTGCTATCATTATAGAGGAGAAGCCATAATCGTCATTTAAAATACTAGACATCTAACGGTAGGACTTACACATTTGTGTTGGAGAATTCAAGTGTCAAAACATGGGGTTTTTGTATTTAATAGTACTTGAGTTAGGGTTGAGTCTGGTTCAAGAATTCAAGTTTATGAATGCAGTCTAGTACTGCCATATCTTTTGATGCTAACATTAGATGAAGGCAAGCTTTGTGGCATTAGAAAGCTAATTCAAAGGGATATTGTTTTGTATTTCACGAAACTTTTCCAATTTTAGTGTTTACTTGGTCAAAACGGACTATCAATTGATGTCTGAAAATCTTGTACAAAAAGTACGATCAACCTTGGATTGATCGAGAGTACTATCAACCTACGATCAATGTTGGATCGATCGAAGTTGCGACTAACAGCTTTGATTCAGAACCGACTTACCTTATTAAACTCAGGTTTTACCCTACTTATTTAAGGCCTACTTTGCACAATTTTTCAAGAGAGAGAGGGAGCCGTTCAGAATACTTTGAAAAGAGAAACTAAATCTCTTTGAGCCTAAACAGATATTCCAAGCCTCTCCATTGTTTGTTACCATTAAACCACAGAAAGAAAACCTTCAGTCACCAAAGTTCCTGGTTGCAGCAAGCGAGTTCATTTGTTAAGGAGATTCCGTATAAGAACGTTAGAAGTTCTGGAGTCACTACAGTGGGAGACAAACGGGTCGTTTGCTAGGGTTGCAAGCCTATGTCTAAACTACGAAGGTCTTGTGAGTATAGATTGGTTGTAACAAACATTTCTTCTATAGTAGAATTTCTTTGGGGTTGGCTGGTCCCAGAGTAGTTTTTCTTTTAAAGAGTTCTTTAAAAGTTTCAACTTTGTTACCAAAATTCTTTTTATTGATTTGTTTTATACTTTCTTGGATTTTGGTAATTATAATTGTGGTGTTTGAATTGAAAATTGATAATATTTATTATCTGAAATTTGTGTGATAAATTGAGATTTTCTTTTGCTTAATAAAAGATTGTGGTCTATCTCGATTTTTCAATCTGGAACCGGGAAAAAAAATAAGATCTTATTGTTATCATGAGTGTGATAAGTTTTAGGACATTATTCATGTGGCAATAGAATTTAGATTAAATGATGGTGAAGTCATGCATGATTAGTGCTAAAAAATGCATATAGATGCATGAAGAACTGAAAAGAAAGAGTTAAGGGAAATAGGTATAAAAATCAGGTTGAGGTACTTGAAAATAAAATGATAAAGGAAGGAAAGTGAGCAATGTTCTTTGGACTAAATTTATCTAATTCGTACTAATCTGAACATAGATTAGAACTAATTGTTGCACGTTTCCACTTGTTCTTTACTTATGAGTTATGACAGCAATAAGTAGTCCTCATTGCTTTTGATATTTCTACTGTTGTCTTGGGGCTGCAATAATTGCCCTGTTGTTAAACTAATCTTCATTTGAAAAAATTAATTCTGTTACATGTGTAATTGAGAAACAGCACCCTTGTTTTTCAGTGATTTTTTTAAAACTAAAAGCATTTTTTCCAGCATCCTAAGATTAGTTCAACTTCAACATCCTCGACTTTTATCATTAAAAAAAAAGAGAGAGAGACTACACTTATGCCATGAATTAGTGGCTTCTTTATGTTTTGAACTTCTCAGTCATTTTGGTGTAGTGTCAACATTGTTCTTTACGTGCCTATAGTAATTCAAACCAAAAAGGAGTTTAACATAATCCCTAGTTTAGTTATTTAGAAACTAAATTGTTTACAAGAGAGCAAACTTTTGGGAGCATATTGCAGCAACAGTAAGCTGTAAGAACCTAACATAATTAGCCCACTCTATCAACACAGATTTTCATTTCTTATATCCTTTGTTTAGTTTCCCGCTGCAAAGCATATCTACGGAAAATAATGAAATTTACTATTAATCTAACCTTTTCTTTGTCTGTAAAATGGTCTCAGAGCAAACACTGGAGATCTGCTTATATGACAGATAATGCAGGCCATTGACATCAACTTAATGTGCTTGGCACCTTGCTACAGGCAGTCAGCTTGGCTTGGAGATTTTTATAAGATGAAAGCCAGGATAAGTTCTATAGTAGTCAAATGATAATAGTTATAACATAAAATAATGGGTTAATATGCATATGGTGAAGCATTTTTTGATGAAAAAATCTTTCAGAACAGTACCTTTGAAGAATCTGTGGAGTCAATATCTAACAGTACTTGAGTTTGTAGATATAACTTGTATATGCAGGAAAGAACATGAGATCGACTTCATTGCTGGTTAATTTCTTGTGTGACTGTTTGACAATGTTCCTCATTGCTTCTTCTGGGTTGCAGAGATGGTAGGTGACGGCCATGGGGAGTGGATTGCTTCATCTGAGGCTCATAATAATATATTCGAATGCGAGGGTGAGAATAGCGTCTGTTTGCATAAAGACAAGGGAAAGAGACTGTGGAAGAAAGTCAAATATCAGCTTATTGGGTACCACTCATTGCCAGGGTATTTAAGGGACAATGAGTTTATTCTGGGTTATTACCGATCTGAGTGGCCATTGAAGCAGGTGTTCCTCAGCATCTTCTCCATTCATAATGAAACGCTTAATGTCTGGACGTGAGTACTTTATCCCTAAAAATGTAAAAGCTTCTATTTGTTTAATGCCTACTATGTTTTAACTGAAATATTTTTTATTGCTGATGCTGTACTTCTCTATTCAAGGTTACATTTTGATATTTGATGGGTGTTGTATGAGAAAATTAGCAGATGTGTAAATATATCGTATTCTTTTCTTTTGACCTTATATTCTTTGAAATTTTTGTTTTTCTCCTGTTTGTTTTTGCTTGGTTTTTCTACATCAAGTATTTTTTGTTAAGGATCTGATAAAACCTTTCAAATTTATCCTATGGAAGGAATTGAAGTGATCTAAAGAATCAGCTACATCTGATGTTTTTTTCTATTTAATATGTTTTTATTAATTTGGTTTCTTTAGGCTGTTCTTGATGAAGATCTAAGTATTTTATACTGATAATTGGATTAGGGTTTTTTTTTTCCCTCTGACTTTGTGGGTCCTTTTCTTGATGTAAAAGAACTTCTATCTTATTGATGTGTTGTCTATACTTTTAGTACCTTATGTTTTGTTATCTTTGATGCTTAGAAAAGATCAAACAAGGGAAAACAAACATATCTAGTATTAGTCTCAAGCGTTACTGACATTTGTTTCAGGCATTTGATTGGGTTCTTCCTTTTCCTCTGCCTGACCATATACACAGCAATGAAAGCCCCAACTGTCATGGATCTCAATTCCCTCGAACCTTTGTCTGACATGGTCAAAGGAGCTGATTTGCACAAGATTCATTCTGAAGTGTTGAAGTGCCTTCCTCCACTACCTAAGATGCCTGGTTTTCATAAATTAAAGGATGAATTACGGACATCTTGTCCTTCTATGGATCTTCTCTCCTCACTTTCAGATTGGCAGTGTTTACCTGATCGGTTCCCCCAGGTGTATTATTTCTCTTTTTTCTTTCTTCTTCTTTTTCTTTTTTTCCTATAAATGTAGTTTTAAGTAGTTGACTAAAGGAAGTAGATTATGTGGGAGGTTTGCTAGAAGAAACTTGAAAGGTTCTCAGACTCAGCGAATTGATATCTGACATTAAGAAACTGAAATGTTAGAAAATTATTTTTACACACAAAGTTGAATGGTTAATTGCTTATTAGATTAAAAAAGTTTAGTACTTCTTGTACTGTTAAACTTACTATAATGGTATTTTGGGGTGAGAAGAAAAGCCAACTCCATGGTGACTGCTTTACTACTTATCAACTTTTAGTCATTTCCAGTCATTTACCAAGTCCGCTTTCTGCTAGTACCTTATTGTACTAGTATGTTCACTAATTGCCTAATTGGTGTTGTACAGATATTTGTTTTCTATAGGAATCGCATAAGAAAGAATTCTCCAAGTGGAATTCTGAGGCTAGAAGAGTGCTTATTTGCATGGTGATGGTTATATAATAGAGTTGTGGTCTTATAAGGCCAATGCCCATTTACTAAGACCTCTTTTTGCTGGTATAACGCTCAGGCATGGTCGGTAATGTGGTTGTTTGTCTCTTTTCTTTCCAAGTTGGCCTGTGTTTGCAGTTCTTTTTCTTTCCCTCTTCTTTCAACAGGTTAAAGGCTAAAGAATTTGGAGCTGATTATTTTTGTAGCTCTAATCTTGATTATTCATGGTTAGCATTTCCGTGTGTTTTACTTTGTTGCTTCTTAGCAGTATTGTGTTTAATTTGTTATCAACAAAAAACGTGAACTTATCGCTACAAACTAATTTGGACCTTCCTATTGTTTTCTTCCTCTCCTATTGCTTTTAGAACCACCAGTTGATCTTAGGAGACAGTACATTCACCAAAAACAATTGTAGCAGAAAGATTCAAGCAAATAGATTAGATAAGGGTTGTTTTGCATTGTTATTTTAGTTTGTTAAGCAATGGGTGAAAATTTCGATCCCTCTTGCGAGCTCATGCGCATGATTTTGAAGTTTTAAACACGCATTACCCTAAAGTACATTTTGATGAAGTGTTTGTGTTCCGTAGTTGAAGTTTCTAGTAGTTACAATGTCAAATATGTTCTGGTAATGGTACTTCTAGCTCACTGTTAGCATTACTGCAGCATGGTGTGAAAGATGATGGGGTGAACATGGCGGCACCCCTTATGATCCAGCCAATCACAAGGTGGCCCATTTTCACCTTCTTATGTGGAGCTATGTTCTGCTTGCTAGCCAGCAGCATGTGCCATCTCCTCTGTTGCCACTCACAACAACTTTTTTGCATAATGCTCATACTTGACTATGCAGGCATTGCAGTTCTGATTGCAACTTCCTTTTACCCTCCTGTCTACTATTCCTTCATGTGTGACCCCTTCTTCTGCAACCTCTATTTGAGCATCATAACAATCTTAGCTCTTGCCACAATTGTTTTCTCTTTCCTCCCAGCTTTCCAAAAACCGAAGTTCCGGGGCTACCGAGCTTCCCTCTTCTTTGGAATGGGCGTGTCAGGTGTGGCACCTTTAGTTCACAAGCTAATATTGTTCAAGCATCAGCCGGAGGCCCTCCAGACCACTGGTTATGAGCTATTAATGGGGGTTTTATATGGATTAGGAGCGTTGATTTATGCGACGAGGATACCAGAGCGGTGGAAACCCGGCAAGTTTGATATTGCAGGCCATAGTCACCAGCTTTTTCATGTCTTGGTTGTGGCAGGGGCCTACACACACTATCAGGCTGGTCTGGTCTACCTCAGATGGCGGGACTTGAGAAGTTGTTAGAGTTAGCCCCCTCGGGTACTGATAGATGATGGGTCTTTTGTTGGGTGTCTTCACTCTGAATTGGTTATAAGGTTGTTCTTGCTGATAAACCTCATGATTGAGTGAAGTTGTCAGGTGGTTGGGATCTCCAATCACTCATCATTCGCTATGAACTATCTTCTTATAAACTGCATGGCCCTGCCATATTTTAGTACAAAATTAACGTAAGAACATGCCCAACAGCACAATATGGAAACTCTTGATTGGCATGGTGCAAGTATCAGCCAAAGAGGCACTAGCCAAAGCCGTCATGGCAATAACTCAGGATGGTTGAGCTTTATATATATATATATTTGAACTAAGGATTGATCGTTGGTTGAGAATGACATGTAAAGACAACCACCCCTGCTGGCCTCCACAAAATTTTAGAAATGCACAAAAAAAATTCTTCTAAATTCATGTATTTTTATGAAATGGACCTTCCCATAATCTAAAATTTTAATTTTTAGTTTTCTCCCCCCCCCCCCCCCCCGCGGTAATGATTTAAAAATATATTTATAATTGAAAAAAAAAAAAAAAAAAAAAAAAAAAAAAAAAAAAAACACCGATTAGGCGAAATTTATTATTTTTGAGTGAATTAAACCGTGACCGTTAGATACAACAACAACTTGAATTGCGACGCATAGTGGGGATACCACTAGCCACCAAAGTGACGTCCATCACAATCTTAGAAAGATTACTTTTCTTTATGAACAAGACCGCATGAAGTTTAGGATTGTTGAAAGAGTTTACATATGCTTAATGGTTAATTCATTGAGTAATGCTAAATCTCATTTTTATGGCCCTCTTGGATCACTTCAAAAATGATATGGTTTTTAAAATTGCAATTGAATTTATGATAGATCACTATTGAATTTTAATTCAGTAGTAATTTTATAAGTCACATCATTTTTAGAGTGAGAATGACATTTAGCATTACTATAGTAAATAACGTATTTCGTATTCTATCAGTTTTTTTTAAGTTGACAGGACTAATCATAGATTCTATATGTACATTATTGTAGAAATTTTGTCATGGATATCCGCCCCAAATGGCTTGACAATTTGCAAATGATTGTTACAGGTGACAAGGGCTTAAGAGCAGGTGCTGTTGAATAACCAGCTTGGCACTTGATAACAATTCTGTTGAGTGACTTCCACCCATCACCTCTTGGGCCCTTTTAAAAGAAAACCAATGTGGTAGCCCCATTTCATTGGTGAGGAATGCTGGATATTACATTTTTATCTCACAATGCTTATTTGGTAATCTCAACCAACCATTGATTTTTTTTTTTTAACAATGATTGATCAAAAGATTAATTGGGGCTGTCATGTTAGCAGTGTGGGATATTTGTAGAATAAAAATATAGTTTCTAACATTATTCTCCATTGGTAGCCGACTTTTTCCTTTATTAAATAGAAGTACTCCACCCGTGCATAGTAAGAGAAAAACAAAGCCACTACTTATCTCAGCAAAAGAAAAAATTTACTTTTATAATTTTCTCCTTTTGGGAAAAATCTATTTTAATTTATATGAGGGTGGGATTTGAGTGTATTGGGACTTTGAATTTTGAGTAGTTTTCTCTTCACTATTTTTTGTACTCCATCTTTGGTTAGTGAATTTCTTCCCAATTACCTTCGCTTGTGCACGTACCTCACATTGAGGGAACAACGTAAATTATGATGTTTTTGTGTGATTGATTTGTGTTATTTGTCATAATCATTATCTATTGCACAAAAAGTGGAATTAGAGCTACGTTATGTATTCAGATCGACGCTTACGATAAATATGGCGAATACTAAATATGAAGTGGAGAAGTTTAATAGCAATATTACTTATCTCCTTGGTAGAAAAGAGGGAAAGATTTTTTGATTCAACAATGAGTCTATAAGGCATTATTGGAAAAGGCAAAGAAACCTCAAAAGATGGATGATGATGGGTGAGAATAGATAGATGCCAGTGTGATCAATCCGTCTCAATTTTTTAGATGAATTTATTCATAATGTGAGTAATGAAGAAAAGGCTAAGACAATTTGGCAAAAATTAAAGATTATGTATATAGCGAAAAATTTGACATATAAATTGTATGTGAATTAGCAGTTATAGGCTTGTAGACTTGTAGTGAATAATCACAAACAAGCTTGGGAGAGCTCCGAAGCTGGAACCACCATCTGGAAAGCGATGCTGCTATTAGATCCAACTTCTCTGTAGCTTCAGCGGTGATTAGCAATGCAGATGGCCGTGTAGCGGCTTCCCATCTTATTTTGGAGGGAGTCATGGAGGGTGACTCGACCATTATTTTTTTAATGACCGGAAACTCCCTCTAAGAAAGGCCATTTCGTGTACCCATCTCTTATAACCATTTGATTAGCAATGCAAATACACCGAAAGGCAAGTTATCCTTGTAGCTCTCCTGTTTTTCTTTTCTTTCATATTGTTTGTAGTTTCTCTTAATTCCCTGTATTGCGTTTAAAAAAAAGAAAAAGAAAACCCTTAAGCGGTACAATGTATATACATATTCCGGCGTTTACGCTCTTTTTTCCCGTTAACATGGGATATGGCTTCACATACACGCATTTTGGACAAATTCTTGTCATGCATGCGCAGCTGATCAAAACCCTGGATAGCTTTCGACAGACATATGCAGTCATGAGTCATGGCATTTTGTCTTTCTGCCCTCTTGTTGCTAAACATATACGGTAACTTACTTTACAATATTATTACATGATCGCACTTCATTTATTATATGCTAGTTCCTACTATGCTGCTGCGGAGCCCATTTATGCCCAATCTGCATGTACTTATAAGGCATTGATGGTTATTTTCTATTTATTTTTCCCTCAAAACTTTTTGTTATCAAATGTACGTGACATTCTTTGTCTCCTTTTTTTTTTTTTCTCTCTTTGAAAAGGCAAATTAAGAAATCCAACCTCGGTACAGCAGGACTATTAATATCTTCATTTAACAATAAAACTATATATGCTAATGCAATGAAACCAAAATTTTGAATTTAGGAGTCGGTCGTACGGTAAGAGTTTTGTTGTTAAAAATATTATAACTTTTACTATAAATTTTTTTATAAATTGACATGAAACTTACTATGTTTGTCATTAAATAATTAAATTTTTTATTCTCATCATATACCCTGTGGCACTCACGTAAACTATCATGTAAGTTGATAAGAAGATTATTATAGTAAAAATTATTATATTTCAAACATTTTTTTCTGTGCTAAATAGGGAACCAGATCCCGATTGATGTGGCTGTCAATTCTTTTTTTTTTTTTTAATAAGGTGATGAAAAAAAAACACATTTCATTTTGCTGTGAATCATGGTTACAAGAATCAGCGCTCTCTTCAGTAAAAATCATAATATTCCAAAACATATTTTGCTTTGCTAAATAGGGAGCAGATCCCGATTGATGTGGCTGTCAATTCTAATATATATATATATATATATAAGGTGATGAAAAAAACACATTTCATTTTGCTGTGAAATCATGATTGCAAGAATCAGCTCACTTTCAAATATGTTATCATCATTTTGCAACCGACCAAGCTTTTTGAGAGCCTCTGTATATAGAATGGACGGTCATTAATTTTGAGCCACAATATATATATATATATATATGGCCTTTGAAGGTGATGAAAAAACCACAGTTCATCTTGCTGTGAATCATGATTACAAGAATCAGCTCACTTCCAAATATGTTATCATTTTGCAACCGACCAAGCTTTTTGAGAGCCTGTGTCGTAGAACGGACAGTCATTAATTTTGAGGTGACATTCAAATTTGTCATTCTTTAAGTCTACTTCAGCATGCCTTGCTCCCGTAGATTGCTCGACTTTTTGCCTCATGAAGACTTTGAACCCTAGTGCACTGACAACGAGTGTCAAAATCAACCTTTCTAGCTTGTTGTTAAAGGCTAGAGTAACCATAAAGATTCGCTCCAATTATTTTTTAAAATTGCTAATAATTTAATTAAGCAAGTAACGTAAACAATTTATACAATATTTACATGTTTTGGTAGGTAATTGGACTATCTGAAATTTATTTTGATATATTAATTTCATACAAAATCTCTCGTGCATAATATTGTCAAAATTATTATCTATTCAAAACGTGTAGTTGTTATCAATCGTAATCTCTTATAATTAAGCTCACCACAAGAGTTCTCTCTCTAGCTAACTTCAGACATGCAGGCATTTAATGCACATGGCACATAAATTACTATGGCACATAGATTATTGTGGCACATATATACCTTTCAAAGTTCCTGAGGGCCTTAAAGATCCACGTAGCTTCAAAGGTCCAATTTCAACTCTTGGCATGCAACAAAATTTGTACGTATATGCAGCATATAGGTTTAAATGTCAATAGTCTTGACTCTTTCAATTATTCAAGCAATCAAACTAGTATAGGACAAAGACGTACAAATAAATGAGAATTCATGGCCTTTTTGAAAGCATTCTTCTTTTTCTTCGATAAGATTAATTAGCTAATAGTTGATGTGGACTTGTATTGTTTGTCTTAGCCAATAATTAGACAGAAAAAAGTTTTAAGATGTCTCCAAAGGAGGGGGAGAATCGTGGAAGGGGTTGAAATTTCAAAGGGAGGGCTGTAGTGGCAACTGGCAATGTTTGACCTTAGATGATGGGGACCAGGTTAGCAAAGCTCATGGTCATGGGGCAGGCAAAACCCATGCTATGCTAGTTATGTAGAATTGGAGATATATAGCAAATGGGACCCTGCTAAATTGATTCGATTAGAGATATCTCCAAAGAAAAAACATGTTTAAAAGAAAAAAGTAAATTAATAAATCAATAATCAATTAACAATGTCAAATGTCATTATCAACTATCAAAGCCAGGTTAATAAAGTTACAAGTCTCTCACCTGGCAACCAAGACTTTTTTTTTTTCCTTTTTCTTTTTCTTTTTTTTTTAAAAAAAAAAATTGTAAAATCGATCTCAAGATTTTTTTATTTTTTTTTTAATTTTTTGTGAATGATCTCTAGAGTTTAAGGTCGTGATAAATAACCCCAGGACCAATTTTTATAATTGTTTCTTTTTTATATACATTTTTGTTAACATACCAGCAACTTTCTAATGTCCTATTTAACAAATAGACGTAATGAGTGGGTTAATTAATTTCCTTACTTTTAGAATCAGGCAAAAACAAAAAATGCCATTGTCTCATCATAATCACAAAATGAATGGAGATTTTGCATGCGAAAGGCACAGCTTCTACCTTTCTTTTTCTAGGAAGAATTGGCCATTTTGGACTTGCTACAGTGAATTTCTACCTTCTAATTAATGAGAAAGGATTTTGACCCTCGTCATCAAAATGCGTGCATATTCGGCCGTCCAGTTACATGATCAGGATTATGTTTTTCCTTCTTAGCATGAGTGGTGTATTAATCATGTCTTTCTTTTTTAATACAATTAGTAAATAGTCAAAAAGAATTTCTTCAAATAAAAAAAAAAATGCATTCAGCGAGGAAATTAACCATTAAAAAAAGTAAAAACAATCAGTAAAAAAAAAAAAATAAGAGTAAGCTTTGGACTCTATAATCATCATTCGCTGCTATTTGAATAAAATTTCTTCAAAAAGAATTTCTCTTTCTTCCCAATGGATTTCAAATTCCCAGGGTTCCATGTGATTATCCTTTATCCTTACATCGGGGGTGTTTGTCAAACACCTTTCAAAAATTTTCTTTTTTTTTAACTGTGCATCGTACTAACAGCGCACAGTAACTTATCTGATGAAAATAGAAGTCTTGGATAGAGGGAAGTTGATTTGCCGAAAATACCCATAAGAGAGGAGCATTTTTTCTTCTGTCCAAAGCAACCTAAGGCAAAAACATGAGGGGTATTTTCGGTATAATGTTATAAAGGGTTGGAAGTCTTCCTTGGTAATTACAGCTTCTGAGACGCGGTCAATGTGCACATCACTGATGTGCATAGTAAAAAAAAAAAAAAAGGCTCGAAAGATATTTGCCAAACACCACCATCTTCCGCCATGTAATTTTAGGTCATCTAGCACTTATTAATTTGGAAATGATACAACTCCAACTGTGATTTCATAAATTAAAGTTAAGTTTCACATTGGATTGGTGGATCGTCTATATTGAGTGTTGGATTATAAAGGTGTTACATGGCATGTGCGCAAATTAAGTTTCATATTGATTTTTTACTAAGTGATGCTGACCTTTATAAGTGATTTTAGAGAGTTCCAATTATAATTTTACTAGTCCATTTGAAAGTGATAATACAAATATAGCTAATGCGCCCAGAGCCATGAAAAATAGTATCAGAACAATATAATAACACCATGTGGCCTCCTCAGAGATTTGAGTGAAAAAAAATTATGATATCCCACAAAGCTAAGTTACATATTGGGTGGGTGGATTGCCCACGCTAAATGAATAAATTATAAAGGTGTTATATATATATAAGTGTTAAGATCCACATTAATTATTTATTAAGTGAGACTACACTTTATAAAGAGTAATACTACATATTATAAAAACATCTCACAAATTAAATTGACGTGACAAGGTCTAATAATCCTTGGATCAGTCCTTAGTAAAGTGTTACTACTAGACTTTGTAAATTCAATTTTATAAGATATTTATGAAATTTTATTCTTTATAAATGATCTAGCACTAATGTCATGTCCATTTGCGTACGTAACATCCATAAATGAACTTGGAAGCATTGGACCCTTGCAAAAACAAACAATGGGACAAGGTATATTTATCGATTAGTAAAAGAAAAGGGAATTACAAACGGCTATGCATTAATCTGTCAATCTTCAACTTTTTACAGTCGGCTTGTTGGATATTAGAAGCTTTTGCACAAAATAAAAAATAAAAAATAAAAACACGCAAAACTGCCTGTGATGAATTCAATTTTCATAAGGCAAAAATAAATTGGATTTGGTTTAGGTGCGATAAGTGCTGTAGTTTTTCTAATGGTAGAATTACTTTTATCCTATATCTTTTTCATAAAAAACTTGAAATGAAATTAAGACCGTTGAAAAAATTATAGTACATATACAGTAGTCTTTTTACAACCATTTACATATATACTGTAATTTTATTTTATTTTTTTACGACACTTAATCCAAATCCAAATTAAATCGATGTTATGGGTGAGGGCATGCATTCCTTCTTGTATAATTGTGGTATCCATTATGGCTTCTGACAACGACATAGAAAAATAAGTACAAATGGCATAGATATGGATTTGGGTTAAGTGCGGCAAAAAACCTACCACATATTTTTATTTGTGTTGATTTTTTAACGATTTAAATTTAATTTTATTCTTTTTTTTTTCTCATAAAAATTTAAAATTAAATTTAAACTGTTGAAAAAATTACGTACTTTTTTTTTTTACGACCATTGACATATACACAATACACTGTAGTATTTTTTATTTTTTTTAAAGACGCCAAATCCAAATGAATCAATGTGGGCATGCATGCCGTCTTGTGTAGTGTAATTGTGTTGTCCATTATGGCTTCTGACAACGACAGAGAAAAATAAGTACAAATGGCATGTATTATATCTGATAATTTACTAATATACTTCTACCCTTTCTATTGAAATAACAGCAAAAATCGTATATAGTACAGAATTAGCTGGGTATACTATTGCACATTTGTACATGAAGATTGACCTCTTCCCCACCTTACACCTTATCATCACCTCTATTTTTTTCTCTCTCAACACACACTCACAATGACACAAACGCAAACGCACACACCTACCGACCTAGCCAACTGGCCATTTCGATTCATGCACATACAGATAAAAAAAATAAGAAGGCGAGAGGATAGAGCATAGGACAAACATAGTCTAGGATTTTGAGTGTGATCCCCCCTTGGTTTCTTCTGCCTCTATCCCTTCTCCTCCTCTGCTTAAATACAGAGAGGCTCACTTATATATATATATATATATTTCTATATATCTTTGTGATCATCATATATAATTGAGAAGCTGATCAGAAACTGAGAATTAATAATGGATATGTCAGCAGCTTCTCAATGGAGTAGTGGGTGTGAATCCGGTTGGACTCGGTACTTAGAACAATCCTCTCTTTCAGAAAATCAATTCCACAGAGTTAATGGTGGAACTGATGACTATGGAGGAAAAGAATTAGCAAGAGTGGAGGAGAAAGAAGAGGACTTATCCTTGGTCTCTGATGCTTCTTCTGGGCCTTCACATTACCATGAAGATGACGAAGACTGCTTTCATCATGACAATGGCGGTCATTTTTATTCTTCTTCGCCTTCCCAGTTGGCCGCCAAGACCAAACAGAAAAAGAAGGCCGCCAAAGAACGTGGCAGAAACCGACGGCATTCAGATCTTGATGACACTGCTACCTACCCTGCATTGAAATTTCCCCTGCAGGCAAGTTTATAGAATTAATTAATTAATGCACTAGTAAATTATATATACTAACTTCAGTGATTGGGTTTTTGCTAATTCTGCAGGCGGATACAACGCTCTATAGGAAGCAAGATTCAACGGAGAATTTATTGAATTTCTCTCAGGGTTACTCTGCAACACATTTTGAGGTTCCTACTACTCTTCCTGACTGGTTAATTTTCAAACCATTCTAATTATCATCCTACAATTAAGCGGCGCCACTTTCTGAATATTTGCAGGGAAATTCTGCATTCCAGAAGCACTTTAGTTTCTTTGAATCCTCTTTTGCTGAAAAGCCAGCTTCAGAAGAACCTGCAGGTGGCCCACCATTTGTGTTTTGGATTTGGGTTCTCTATAAAAATTAATGTAGAAATGCTTCAAGAATGTGATATATGCTGACTGTAGAAATTCTGTTTTTCTCTTGGCAGGTGGTTTTCATGGAAGAAATTGGAAAGGACATCATTAGTCTCCGCTGCAGCAGTTGTTGTAGAGAGAGAGAGAGAGAGAGATGAGTGTGCTGTAAAAGATAGCATGAGATCTCAAGAGGATATTGTTCCTCCTTATTTTTTTGTCTTTCAATTCTACTACTCCTTTTTATCCGTTATTGTCAATGCAGTGGGAAACAACCTGAGAACATTAAAAATAAAATTAAAAATTTCCTGACTTCAATTCCTTTTGACATCAATAGTTGTCACACATAACACCCCGCGGGTCTTCATGAAGTCCTGCCATGCACAACCCCGCCCTTTAAATGGTGCCCCCATCTTTCTAAAACTACAACAAGATTTGATCTATTATACATTGCCTTGGACAAAATAATAATAGACACCCTCAAACCATCACTTTTTTTTAAAAAAAAAAAAAAAAAAAAATCTCCTTAAAACTATTATTTTGGCATTTGCATCCCAAATAAATGTTTCAATATCACTTTACACCATCAGTTTGATCAAGCCTTAATTTTGGACCAAAAATTTCCTCATGTAGCGTACACGTGCATGCAAAGCAACCCATGGATTTAAAAAAAAAAAAAAACTAAAAAATCTAAAAATTGGTTTGAATTGTCATGTCAACAATGTGGAATGATTGGGGGATAAAATGTGGTATATGGCATTTCTCTTAACCTTATATGTGAACTTATGAATGCATGTTTTTTTTAGGGGCAGTTTTGACATTTTAAATAGATCAATTGCAGTACTGTCAAGCACATGAGCATGCTTCCATCCGATTCAAGATATGAAAATTAATGGAGGATTTAAAATGACATTGAAGCTTTGATTGGGGGAGCGAAGTGCCAAAAATAATAGATTGAGAGTACAGGGCGTAATTCTCCCATAATGATAACAAGACAAGAAATATGAGCATGAATAATGGTGGGAAAAAATAGTAATTTAATTACAAGCATATATAATTGCTCTAATGATTAACCAGAAAACAGGGGGGGAAACACGCCGAAGCTCATAACAGAGAGGACAGGCATGAGCTAATTAATTAACCATATTGGGAAGTGTAGTCATCAAATCTGCTAGAAATCTTACCAACGTTGAATTCCAGTTACTGAGAAAAGGCTGGAGAAAACAAAGAAAGCTCATCATTAAGGAGTTGTGGTCCATTGAAGAAGAGAGCCCGCATTTTCCAACATATATGCAAAATAACCATTTCCTCGATCCCCCACACGTACGCACAGAAAGAGGGAAGAGAGAGAGAGATAGGGCAAGGGCAATCAGTGCTTGAGCCTCACTTATTTTCTACTGCAGCTATTGCCAGCCTAGCTCACAACAACTTTGGGTGGGTAAAATTGGCCAATGCAACTTTGCAAGCCTTCCTAGACTTGGAAACAGACAACTTTTCTGATGGCAGGAACCAAAAGCGAAGCTTCACTTTCCATCAAAAGGGACCGAAAGAAAATGCCCCACCACCCCTCTGATAGCTACCCGCTAAAAATATGATCCATACATGCAAAAACACTGGTGCAATTATTGAATTTGTTTTGGCGGGTAAAGAAATGGGACACCTATCCTCAGAATTAGCACCGTATCTTCGGAAAGGACAACTCCTCCACCTGTCTCCAATCGATCTTCCTTTCCTATACTTTCACGACTTCCCAAAATAATAAATAAAAACACGTTTCTATAATTTAAAGTTAATCCCAGAAATACAGTAAAATATTTATACCAGTAATTCTAGATGAGATCCCCAGCTTGATCCAATTTGCATTCTCTAGCCTGGTAGAGACAAAACAGAACAGTTGACCACATGTCAAGAAGATCCAAGTTCTGTTCTTGGGTTAAGTTATGTTAATCCACCTTAAACTATCCTCCATTGCAGTGTTCTTCCTATAGTTTAAAACAGAATAACTAACATCCTCCACCTTAAAACTCAAATAATCCGGTGCCTTCCAATTGAAGTCAACAGTCAACAGTCAACAGTCAACTTAAGAGCATTTGACAGGGTGTGCTTCGCGTGTGCACATGGGATGAATTAAACCATCTGTTGTTTCCCTTCTAGTGTGGGTTCCATTTGTACGACCAAAGTATGCCCCATTAAAATGTTTGATGGCAAGGGGATTAATTGTCTTGTTTTAAACTTTGGTACATTACCACTCAAATACAATACAGCTGGAATAAAAAAATGCATCACAGTAAAATGAACATTCAAAGCTTTTGCAAGTGTAAACAATTAACTGCGGTTCTCAAAACTTTCTAGCTTCTGCTAAAAGAAAGAATGACAAAATTTTTTACAACCGGTTGGAGAATGTAAGGCAAAGTAAATACAAACTTAAGACCTTAATGCTGAAAATGACACATCAAACTGGGGAATGATCTAATATATTAAAATGAATTATGGAAGACTAAAAAGAACTACTTTAATAGGTTAACAAAATTATTCTGGGCATAATACAATACAAAACATGCTTTAGACCCTCGGTGACTTGAACTTTTCCGTCCAAAGGATCTCAACAAACTCTTCTGGCAAGCAATTATGTCCCAAAGATATGTCTGTGAACAGGTGCCGTATCGAAAGTTTTAACCACTTCCAACCATGGTTTGTCTATGATCAACAGGGAATTTTTGGAAAGATGTCCAATAAATAAAACAGGGTTTCTGAAAGAAAAGAACTCAAAATTTTTTCTAACATTGAGTTTAGCCTCTGTTTGACCATCTCTCAATATTCGTTTCAGTCTCCCTTTAATGGGAGTACTTTGTAAATTCCTCAATGCTGTATCCTGACCATTTACCAACTCACTTTCATCTCGATCTACTGGCATCCCGAAGTCAATCAAGCACATAGCCCTACAGAACAAACAAAATTGTAAATGTCAGACATCGCTGAAAATGAGAGCCTCTAAATTATTACAATTTTGAAACATATAGTAAAAAGAACCAAAAAGGAGACCAATTTCCAAATGAAAGAAGGATAATTTCCTGCCCTTTTACCACCCAATTTCAGCATTAGCTGCTGAAGCTGATCTTCATATGTTGGCTAATAAAATTAGGAAAAAAACTTATTTATATTCTAAATAAAACAAATATTAAATAACTGCTACCAAAATAAATCAGAATAATTATGTTGTCTTTCCCTGCACAATCTCTGACGTGTCAAAATAAAGTGAAAATTGCATTCACTAGGAAAAGCCCTATCTATGATCATCAAGTCTGCTTGCTAAATAGCCCAGCATGTTCCACAGATTTCGAAGGTTAGTATTGTGAACAAATAGAAATCAAGACATGGGCATGCATCATCGCAAAGTTGATCCTTATCAGAAGCTCATCAATCAACCAGATTAGCAGATGGCAACCAACATCTTGTATTGTCTTCTCAAGAAACCCAAAAAGTTATAACTAAAATACTAATATAAAAGATTAAAGGATTCCAAATTATTTGCCGAAACCTGTCTTAGTATTGGGTAGTATTGGATATGCGGACCCGGATCCTCTCCATTTCCTTTGAAATGGAGAGGATCCTTTTTCTGGATATGCCACCTTATGACAAGCACGTATACTTCAAACTCAATCCCAAAAGGTAATTTCTGATATACTCACACACTATTAATGCACATTCAAAACATTCCTGTTTAAAGAAAAATATGTAAGTACGTTTATAATTGTCAATACACAAGTTATATCGCATATTTATGGGGACAAGTTTGGGAATACTGAACTGCATTAGGTGTCAGTTCTCAATGCTGACAGAATCATTCTAACTTTAAAGCAGAAATTACCAAATTCTGAAGTTCTCCCCGCAAAAATCAGAAAGCCTACTTCAGTTTATTGGGACAATCAACCTTAACGATATTTACTCTGGTATTAACTTTTGAATGAGAAAAGGAGTGACAGTTTATATATTTTTTTGATAAGTAATCAAAATATTAATAGTTTATATATTATCATATATAATTGTTTTATTAGAACATAAGTCAAAATCTTAACTGATTAAGCCATATCATTGAGGCAACTAGAAACTTTGTTTTTGCCCACCATTGTTGTCTGTCATTTTAGATATTTCCCTTGTTCTAAGGGCCCAATAAAACTACAAATATATACTAGAAGAGAGGAGCACCTGGCACTGTAAACTATAACAGATGACGAATTTGACGAGGGCAAGAAAGAAAGTCCAATGACTTCCCCAGGAAATTCTTGATATCTTCTCGGCAGAATAAATGTATGCTGCATTGACCACTCCCCCAATTGCCTGGCCTCCACATCAAATACATAGACCCGATTTGAAGAGGTAGTAATAATAAGGACATTGTTGTTCTTTGGAGGAAAACCACCAGCTGTAACAGAGGCACCATCCAATCTTGAAATGAACCAGTGCTGCCTGCTCCACAGAACCAAAAAGAGTTTACAAAAAAGAAAAGTCAAGGCACACGGTCACTCTACAAGACTATAGTCCCGTGGCTAAATGATTAGTTTGTAATGCAGCAAAATCAGAACTTTAACACTTCTCTGACCTCATGCCTACATGCACATAATCCTCCCCACAAGTATTCACCCATGACCATAAAAACAATCAAGATAGTCACCAATATATTATACCATTTAGAGTCTACCATTAAAATAAAAGCAAAAAACATGTGTACTTTTTTTTTTTTGATAAGAGTTTATTCAAAAGCATCAAACGCCCCTAAGTATACCAGCAATATATGCGAAAGGCTCCAAATGAGCAAGAAACCCAGGCCCTCAAACCCAAAGCCCACACACAGCAAAACCCTCATACCTTGCCTTTCCCCCGCCTAGTAGATGCATCATTATCATTGTAATTAATGGAGAATTCTAAATTTAGAAGCTCCCTTCTACCCTTAACCTTTTGGGGGTAGCCTCTAAGGTGACATCCAACCTCTCACTAAGTTCCCCTATCGAATCTCAATCCAAAAGAAAAGAATCTCCATCTTCCCCATCCCCACCCCAACAAATATTGTCTTTCACACTCTAGAAATCATCGACCTCTTCTTCACTATCCAACAACTCTGAAGATGGATTGACCAAGTCTGTCACCACACCAAAGGAGGCAAAAAACATGTATACTTGGCATCTTCATATCCCAAAATAAGCACACACAAAACTTATTAGCAAACAAAATCAGAACCAGTTACAGACATTAATTCTCAGACAATTTATAAATGGATCTTGAGGTACCTGTTCTGCTAAGGCATGATTAATGACGATTGGATATCATGAATAGTAAATAACGAAAAATAGCATCAGCAAATAAATGCACAACAAAGTGTGGTTCCAAACCTCAAAATTTCCAAATTAAATACGTAAACATCTCCAAAGCAGTTGACAGCAGCTAGCCACTGGCCATCAGAACTTGTAAACATTCTTGTAATAGGAGGCTCACTAGGTGGTAATTGTTCATCATGCAACTCCCGGCATGGTGTGAAGGTATGTACTAGTTTTGAGCTGCCCACATCCACAACCTGTAACATCCAGAAGGAGAAAGGTCAAGAAACAAAAGCTGGTGTGCAGATAAATACAGCTAAGTTATCCAACCACAGACAGTAAACTAGGCCTCTGGAGGCTGAATGCCCACAGTATAATTATTACAGCTTTTAGCCTCATCTTGAATTCAAAACAGGGAAATGTATGGGAAAATAATTTAAATGTCTCATCATATTAACAAGCATATATCAATGCTACACATGTTTGGGAAAATAATTTATCCTCCTGGTGAAAAAAATCAAATAAATTTTAAAACAACAATGCTCCAAACATCATCCCTTAAAAACATAGTAAGTGCTAGGAAAGGGTAAGATTAGTGGCCATAGATTTCCATTATGCCAATCAGATGTAAAGAACTTATGGAAAGACATGCAACAAAATATCAGCCAAGAGCTATATTAGTGCAGCTTTGCTGCAAGCATGTAAAAGAGTTATATGCATCTTATTCGTTCTTATAAGGATTATATTTCCAACCAGTTCATGCACATGGTGATAAAATCATGCACCAAAAAAGTTAATCCTTATGCATTTGCCTAAAACTACATCCAAGAGAGAGCTTACTCTTAGGAATATTAAGGTGCACCTTTTTCCTCATACAATAGAGAAATGAATCTAGAGGTAAACCTTATAAGACTATAAAAAGAAAACTTTGTTTCATAAATCTTCCTTAACTTGTCCATGCAGGCAGAAGAGCAAAACTACAAATAAGTTTTTCATGCAAAGGTGTCAATTAAGAATCTGTCTAAGTAATAGGCATACACTAAGCCCCATACTCAAATATATTAAATCACAAAATTACAATTCATAAAACCAAAGGCAAGGAAATAAACCGTGTGCTACTACTGCATGTACATTGTACATTACAATTGCATATGTGCACATCTACCATTAACACTAATGTTCAGCCAGCAACTAGTCATAAAGTAATAATAGAAATCTATATTCAAAAGTCATTAAAACATAATATCAAGGTCAGTTGACACACATCCCCAACCATCCCAAATGATACTTTTACCATAAAAGTCAATCTTGACAGCTTAAAGCCTTAATCTGTCCAGTAAGATTGAGAACTTAACTAGGTTCACAAATTAGGTGCTTGACGACGGCATAGGGCAAGCCACAAGGCATGAGGTACACACTCTGTGAACCTCACACTAGCCACTCGGAGGATTTCAGCCTCTAAGGGTAAACCTAAGGAGTCCTCCCACAAGGAGCATGCCTTGTAGAATACAAAAAACTAGGAAGAAAAATTACACAAAAATAAAAAGTAACATACACAAAAAAAAAAAAAAAAAAGTAAAGCCAAAGGACAGCTTACATATATCCTTCTATCATGCCCGGCTATCATCAAACGAGAAGAATCAAAACTAAAAACCATTGAATGGGCAAATGGTAGTTTTGAAGGAAGTTGCCTTTTATTAACAGTCCATGTACTTTTCACAACTCCATGCATCTTCAACTCAAATAGGCTGGGTCTCACATGATCAGAATATGCCAAAAGTGCCCCTGAATTAGAAATAGAACTGCAAACGATCTTCCGAGATGCCTTAGTCTTAATTCGAGCAAGCAGATCAGTCACCGCATGGCCACCAGAAGGACCACATGCCATGTCAGAAAAGGCAACCCCCTTTGTGCGTACACAGAGAACATCTAACCAATGGGAAGCCTGGACTAGAAGCAATGGTGTTTGATTGAAAACTGTATTATGCACCAGTTGAATGGGTACCCTCTGAGGTGCAGGGCAGATATCATGAGGAGAGAACTTGCTGAACTCCTTCACAGAGTATGCAAAAAGCTTTGTGTCATCACCTGCTGAGATGAGCATCGGAACTCCCATGTGGGCCCACTTATGGTAACTAAATTCAATGGGCTTCTCCTCACGTCGAATTCTTTTTACCTTTTCATCCGGCAATGGATCTGCCAATTTTGAGTAACATAATTTTAAGAATTGAGAAACAGCCAAACATAGGTCAAGAACTATAAAGAACTACTGGAAACATAAATACATACATACATGTACCAAGGATATGTATGTATGTATGACAAATGTAAATAATAATATTGGTATCACCACCAATAATAATAACAATGTCATTCACAAACCTTCCCTGCTGATTGGGACAGCCAATGTCAAAGCCCTGACGTCATGTGTATGGGCTCTCACATAACCAACATAGATCCATTTCTTCATCACAACAGAAGAAGCCTTGTCATCAGTTGGTCCAACTGTTTCACTAGACAGCTTATACAGAATAACCTACAAACAAATAACATAAGTAAAGGGCAGTTGACCAACCAAGTTTATAAAAGCTAAAAAGTAGGACGGGAAGGGGGACAAGAAAAGCTGCATAGAATCTAGATCAATACAAAAATTCTGGAGGATTCAAAGCTGACAAAACTGTTTCAGAAACCAGCAGATCCTTAGCATAGAATCTCTCATTTTAAAAAAAAAAAAAAAAAATAGGGATAATAACAAAACAAAAATAACTGAGAGAAAAGATAATGGGAAACACGAAGCTTAGTTTTCATTCACATTAGGGATTTTTTTTTTTTGATAAGTAAAAATTCAATCTCATTAAAAGCGTAAGGCGCTCCTAAGTACACGAGAAGTATACAAAAAGAACTCCTAACTAGGAAGGGCAAAACAAACAAGAAAATCACTAAAATTAAGAGACAGAGGGAAGACAAACACCGCCGTCTAAAAAAACAAAGTTTCATAGAACATAAATAATATTTCCTCCAACGACCTCCCCTTGTCCTTGGTTTCTATCATTCATTTCCCTCCACAAACGCCAAAATATGCACGTAGAAACCATCTTCTACACTGATGCACTCTTTGGCCTACCAGAGGACCACCAACAGTCAAATAATTCCACACCACGCCTAGGCATAATCTAAGACAACCCAAAACGACTGAACAAAGTACTACAAATGGCAGAAGACACATCGCAATGGAGAAGAAGGTGATCTAAAGACTCTCCACTCCTCTTATACATACAACATTTCTCTATCACAATAACGTGCCGCCTCCTGAGATTATTCAAGGTAAAGATCTTGCCTAAAGCCACCGACCACGCAAAAAAGACCACCCTCGAGGAGGCCGACGTCTGCCAAACACTCTTCCAGGAGAAGCGACTACCTTCAAGAGAAGCCAAGGACCTATAGAGAGATTTGACCTGGAACAAACCTCTTTTGGAAGCAACCCACCTCAATTGATCTTCACAACCTTTTCTCACATTAGGGATTTGTAATCATGTTTAAAATTTACAGAGTATATGTATTAAAGAATGCCAAAGGGGAAACCTCCACTATGATTAATTTCTATGAGACCTTAATCCACAATTGTTGTAACAAATTAAGGAAAAGAAGCATGTTGGGAGCAAGGAAGATGGTGGTTTGCAAAAACAAAATGACAATTTATCATTGAAAAGAACTAGAAAGTTGTTTTCCATTTGATCAAAATTGGGGACAAGGTTAAGGGCCTTGTTTTAGAGGAAGAGAAATTCTATTTGTCATACCCCCTCATCCCACCCCCATCCCAAAAGGTTGATGTGACAGTGTCTATTTTCGTTTTTTCTTTTAAAAAAACTAAAATAAAATAAGGGCTGACGTGGTAAGGAAAATGGGCACTGCCTCATCAACCCAATGGGATGGGGGTGGAATGAGGGTATGACAAATAGCACATCCAATAATAACATGTCCCACTGAAGAAACAACATATGGAAGGAAGCAAGCTAAGTGACTCTACCAATCTATCATACAAGTTCTGAGTTATAATACTGTCCTAAAGAGCTATAGAGAAGATTTTGATCATGAACATCTAATTCTGAAAGATCCCAATGCATTCAACTTCTCTGCATAAGCTAACTTCACCATAGAGCTTAGGCTGACCTGAAACTGAGCACCTCATAGCTATGTATTATTTCTTTTTTTTTATATATGTAAATAAACGAAATTTAATAAAAGCAAAAGGGTGCAACCCAAAATACACATCAAATATATAAGAAAGAAAATTGTCCAAAAAAAGACAAGATCAAAAAATTAGAAAAAATAGAAATATGTAAACAATTATGAGTAATGATACAAGTCACCCTCCATGTCTACCTTGTGTCAACCAAAAGTGACATGGCTTTTAAAATCACCATTAGATCAAAAATCAATAATGATCAATCAAAAATTTAATAGTGATTTTAAAAGTCATATCACTTTTGCTTGACAAAAGATAGACATGGAGGGTGACATATATAATTACTTAACAATTATAGGCATTTGTCTAGATTTTTTAGGAAGAAAGCCTTTAGTTCCACCATTGTCCTCTCACAATTTTCAAAATTTCGATCATTTATTTCTCTCCAAATACCACATTATGCAAAGCAAATTCATCTTTCACACTGCTGCAGCCTGAAAATTACCAAATTGCCCTCTCCAACTTGCATAGAGATCCACCAACCGACAAGACATAACCCACAAAGACTGAAAACAGAATTACGTAAGGATTACATAAGGCCCTAGCAACCTCATTGAGAAGTAAAAGGTGATCCAAAATTTTCCCACTCCTCTTGCACATGCAACACAAATTTATAGTAAGGATCTTCCCTAAAGCGACCGACCAGGCGAAGAAAACCACTATAAATGGAACCTTACTCAGCCAAATACTCCTCCAAGAAGGGAGCACTATCATGGAGGATAAAGACATTATAGAATGATCTTACCTCAAACAACCGTCTCTTGGAAGGGGTCCAACAAAGCTTGTCCTCCACGTCATATCTCAACCTGAAGGAATACAACAAATTAAAGAACGAGGAGAAGAAAGCCATCTCCCAGTCATGCGCCGCTCTAATAAGACTAGCATTCCATTGAAGAGTCACTAGAAAGGTGTAAGTGGTTTGCCATTGAAGCATCCTTAAGGTGAGCAATACCAAATAACTCCAAAAAAGCTACCTTAAAGAGCCTAATCCGCACATCACACGTCATGCCAAAATCTAATCTTACAATCGTCCCCCACCGCAAAACTAGTTTATCTGGAAAACTCCTCCCCAGCCCCTCTTGATATTTTTCCACCGACCCCATGTGACCCATTAACCACATTAGAACTCCACTCAACCCATGAGATGTCATATTTAGAATCCACTGCCACTCCACAAAACCTTTATCTCAATAGCATAGCGTCATAAGCACTTCCCCGAGAGAGCTCGGTTAAACATGAGTAAATTTCATAAACCAACCCCCCCCCCCCAAACCCAAAACCGGGGAACAAACCTTGGTCCAACTCACTAGATGAAATTTGAACTCTTTGTTGTTACCACCCCACAAGAAATCCCACTGAATCTTCTCTATGTGATTGGCAACACTCGAAGGGAAGGGGAAAGAGAGAAGAAAAAAAATTAGGCAAGTTATTGAGGATGCTCTTAATCAATGTATTCTTGCCACATCTAACATGTAACATGCCATAGACCTCAAGTTCTAAAACAACCAAACTACAGTACCAATATATGGGTCTGGTCGACTAGGTTTAGCAGAGCTTGAGCCTTTGAGCTCTCTAAACAAACCTATGAAACCTAACCCAAGCTCAATAATCCAAGCCAAACAATAATGGTATTTCAAAAAAGCAAAAATTAAAAGAATGTGACCGCCTCATAAAATTTCTTCACAATATCACGTTGTCTTACTGTTTCTAAACATCTTCACTGTTTTTTACCTCTATGAACAATATATAACTCACACATCGTCATGGTCAGATAAACCAGACAACTGGCCTTTCGGGTCACATAAATCAGCCTCTAAAATCCTCCATTTTCATTTGCTTTGCAGTCGCACAATCCATCCCTAATCAACACTAAATGGACTAAAAGAATTGGAACAAATTTTGAAATATTGACATTTATGTGAAACTAGCCACCACATTTCATCCGGGAAGTATCAAGCAATAATAATGTAATGCCCAATGCATTAGGTTTGCTTAAATACCTTCATATTTCAAAAGTAGTAAAGGTGTCACACATCAAGAGTTGATTGTGGAGGAATAGACAAACTGGATATATAATTTTCAACTCCAAAGAGGACCAAGATCCTGTACCTGACCATCAGAACCAGCAGAGAACACCCTATTATGGCTGGGAGCTGCTGCCAGAGCATTCACATCACCTTTGTGAAGAGAATGCCCCTGTAAAAGAGTCCCATGCTGGCTGTCCCAAAACTGGACACTACCAGTACTGTCTGCACTAACAAGGGTCCCACACCTAAAATGACCAATCACTCGATATCAGCATTGTAAGTCAGTGCCTTAGCAACAAACAAAATGGAACAGACACTCATAAGCCACATACGTGTGAAAAACAATCAATACAAAGATGCATCCATTTTTACCTCAAAGAGAGTAAGGACCATACACAAAGATCAGGTCCACTACCTGAACCTCCAAGTCCAACTGTAATCCTGTAGACCTCATGGCCAAATTTAGAATCCCAGCATCTTATAAACCTGCAAAAGGGAGGAAAATCCATTGTAGCAAACATGATAGATTATTTCAATCTCAACAAGTGCAGGAATGACAGATTTATCCAAGTTCAGTGAAACTGCAAGCATGATAAGTGAAGCATGTGCTAGAACTTTAGCAATCAGGCATACTGAAGCTTGCATACATACCCATCACTACTCCCTGCATATATCATATTTGCATCAGGACTCCACGTCACGCTTAAAACACGCCCTGAAAATAATAACATGACAAACTTTCTCTACAATTAGAATTGAGATAAATGTTGAAGGAAGAAGAAGAAGAAGAAGAATCAATGAGACAGCAAGCATATACAGTGAGAAGAAGATATCTCACCACTGACCCTAGGCAATGATCTTGTGTAGATAAATTCATCCGAGTCAGAGATACTGTATATTCGCACACAACCATCATCACAGGCAATTGCCACACGGGGTAGCTCACTAACAGCTAGCTCATGAAGCTCATCCGAGTCAGAATCATCTTCACTGTCACTGGTTTCATGATCATCCATGTTTAGGTTTCCATTTAAATGCCCATTTTCAATATGCTCAGACTTAGGCTTTGAATCAAGCACATGGTCATTAGAGGGGGCTACAGCCATCTGCCAGATTGAGACCCCAATTGACTCTAATACAGTCTGCAAATACACATAATTTTAGAATATGGTAATTCATTTAAAACAATGAGCAGTTTAAGCACATCAAATCAGTAATAATCGAACAACAGAATAGGTCCATGCTGCAAAACTTCTTTTCATAATAAATTATAGTTTGCAAAAGATTAAAACATGCAAAAATCCCTGCCGCTGGTATGTCTTGCAATTTGCCAATCATTGCAACATTACCAGCAGCAGACCTTCCCCCACGGTTTCGCCTAGGATTCATGTGGTTTACAAATTTACCTTCAGATAAAATGACTGTTATTCTTTCAGTAATATTGAGTGCAATTACTAGCTACCATAGTACCACTGCAGAGCATATCATTTATTTTAAGTTATAGTTGTAACATGTACTCCAAAAATTAGCATTCAGCTTGTTTTCCTGAGTATACAAATTTTTAATATCTCTATAGTAATAAAATGCTAAATAATGTATGTGCTTTTCAGTATACCTTCTGCTTCAAGTCAAAAAGATCCCACTCCGAAACCGACCCGTCGATGCTAGACGAGAATAACCGACCACAAGGCAAGCCCTTAGAACCAGCTCGACACCACACGAGCGACGAAACCCTCGAATTAGGGTCTCCATGGATCGTCTTCACACAAAACGTTTCAAAAAGGTTATCAATCTGATGCATATGATATTAACCAAAGAGGAAAGATAAAAACAAAAGTGGAACTTGCGTTACCAGCTGACAGTGCCAGCCGACGGAGCCGGGAGAGACGAGCCAAATCTCGAGCGAGCCGTCCTCGCGAGCCGCGGCGACCTGGGAGTCGTCGGCGCTGGTGGCTAGGGCAACCACCGGAGACGGCTTCCAGTCGATTGAGCTGTTCTTGTAAGCCTCCAGCATTTCTGTGGCTAAAAACACAAATCCACCGAGCAAATCGAGCACTATATATATGGTTGGTTTTCACTGTGAGTGAGTGGGAGAAGTGAGAGACGAAGGAGAAGCGACACAGAGAGCATCACAGGAGAGGAGTACGAACTGCGAAGGCGACGCAAAGGGTGTGTTTAGGTTTTTGAGGGTTTAAGGCTTTAGGCGCCGCGTTGGTCTTATACGACCCGGCATGTTCTTGGGCCGGTTTTTGGACTCTCGGGTCGGGCATTATCCGTTTGTTCACGTGGCGTTTGAATATAACAAGACCGCTCAGCGAAAGTAAATAAAGCCACTGCTTTTGGGCTTTTTTTGTTTTTTTTCCGTTCGGTGGAGTCAGCTCGCTACAAGTTCCGGATTACTTCAGTACAATGAAGTGGCAACGAGTATCCCTATAGGGCATGTTTGACATTGTCTTGAAAATATAATATTTGTTTGTAGAGTTTTTGCCTATAGTCTTTATGTTAAGGCCCAAAATCGGCCCCATAGGCCCGGTCTGACTGTGCCATGCGTAGCAGGATCCATACCACTACTATTGGAATGCGCCCCAAGCCAAATTACTGTACTCTTTACTCAATCCCACTATGCAAGATACACACCTAATTTATAGAATTATAGGGTATAAGAGTCGTGTGGGGGTACTCCCACTATAATGCAAGAGCGTGATAAAACGACTGTTACATTAGAGTTACATTAGAGCCACAATAAAATGTAAGCTCTGAGTAAAGGTAAAAGAACTTTTTTTAACCCCAAACTTAGTACATTTAAATTTTTATCTAAAATTATACTGACTTAAGCATCAATGCTATTCCCCAGTATTACCCATGCAAGTTCTACCGCTTATATTCTCTAGTTTTGGCAAGTGCAAATTGGTTAAGTCTTTGGCACTAAAAAATTGTTCTAACATGAACTATATAAACTAAAGCATATAAATAAAAACATAATACTTGCAACTTTTTTTCCCACCAAGTATTGAATGCATTAATTGTCTTTTTTACTAGAGCTCGTCCAAGGCCAATTTCCTTGCCTACCAATCTCATCCAAATATTCCACTTTTTAAATTATCACACTTGTTCTTAAATTGTTTATAACAATATTGTCTACCGGTCATTTCATTAAATTTGTTTACCACATTTTTCCACCATGTCTTATTGAAATGTGTTCATGGGCGGTTTCATAAATCCCCATTTTTTATATCGAGTCCTTTAATTTTAATGAATCATACTTTTCCCTCCAAATATTTTTCTTTTGAAACCCCTATTCTTTCAAAATTCTTCTTTTCTTTTTTTTATTGAAAGCACATAAATCGCATAGTATGGTAACAAACTTCATATTCATTAACATATTTAAACATGTAGGGCTCAATATCACAAATAAACATGCTTCTATCCATGCATAATATAATGCAATATGTAAAACAATCAGTAAGTTTGTACTTACAACACTTGTTTATCCTTTATTGACAACACTTTTTGAGAACGTTTTCAAGTTTTTATGCATTTATGTTTTTATGTTAGCTTTTAGTTTCATCTTATAATCTTTAAGGTCAATTGGACTACCAATTGGTTATATCCTTTGAATATCCATTATTTTTATGTTTTTGAGTAGCTTGTCCTGATGGTACTGAACAAGGCATTCTGCCTCATTAATAAAATATCTCATTTGAACGAGATTCAAATGAAATACCTAAAGGATCTCTATGTGGCTAACCCTGTTTGGATTCAATACGAATGAGGTTATTTGTTCTCTGTTTATCACGTAGCTCGTTCGAACAAACTCTTAACGTGTCCGAATGAGAATTGTGCAGTGTTCTCTCATTTCTACGAAAATTAATTATAACTCGACTTTTAACACTTAAAAAATGCCTCATTAGTTTCATATAATGTTTATACATTACCCATACACATGAAAATACCAACTTTTTACATGATGCTTATCCATTATTAAAGAATAACCATAATTTTCTCTTTTAACAACTAAAACAACAACATCCACAAATCCTTAGAACACCACATAACATCATTACTTTAGCATTACATTACCATTGCAGGTGTTGAACTTCTTCCATTTGTAACCCGCATAAATCTAATGGGGGTCTATGTTTCCATTTAACAAGAAAATTTCAAAATCTCCCATATCGGGTAAAAATAATACAATCATCTAATATTGTCTCAATTTTTTCTCAGGCCTTCACATGTCTAGGAACATTGATGGATAGAGCAGGAATATTCTTCATAGTGACTTGAACAGGTAGTGACAACTCAATGTGATAAGCATTGGATCCCAAACGTTTGAGAACCTGAAATGACCCAGCTGTTGATGATGAAGATTGTGAAAAGTGTCATGAGAATGGGTAAAGTCGAGAGTATGCCGTCTGGAAGCGGGGTTATGGATGCATGTGAGCCATTTCAAGATCCCCAACTTTGAATTCTACATGATGTTGTTGAGAATAAGCAAATTGTTTGTAAGACTCAGCACTGGGAGCAATGTTGCATTTGATCTCTACATGGATATTGTTGAGATGTTGGGCAAAGTCATCTATAAGTGGTTAGTCACAAGGCAATGCATGAGGTTTCCAAGACTCTGGTTGAGTCAGGTTGACAGCCTTGGGTTGTCCATCTATTTGCGGATGGAAAGCATTAGAAAATTGAAATTTTGTGCCCATTTTTTTTTTACCAAAGAGTCTTCCTAACATAATTGACAAACTTTACATCATAGTTTAAGACAATTGTTTGAGGTAGCCCATGAAAACGAACAACTTTGAAGAAGAAAATAGTGGCTACACAAGACGTGTCGTGTGTTTTAAAACATGAGAGGAAATGAACCATTTTATAAAATATATCCACCACAACAAAGATTGAATAGTGGGCAAAACAGTAGTTATATCACTAAAAAAAGGAAAAATAACTAAATTAGTCTTCAATTCCTTACAATCATAAAAGGACAAAAGAGTCATTTCACATGAAAAATAAAATAAAAGTCACTCGTAGGAGAGGATGAACTCTTTTTATACTTTAAATAAATCATCAACCAATCACCCATTAAAAAAAAAAAATCATTAACCAATCACTTTCAAATAGGATTTGATATGCTAGTCAATTGCATTGACACCATTCTCTCTCTCTGTATTGCATCGACACCATTGCAACATTATTTGATGGGGGAAAGTATATGATGGGAGAGGGGCATATCTTTTTGTTTTTTCTCCTAATATTGTTAAATGCATTCATTGTTTATTTTTTTTGTCACATACCATAACAACTAAGATGATAATAAAACACGTAACACATGTTACAACAAAGAAAGCCCATCCCATTAAGGGTGAGGGTCTATTCCATTTTGATACATTTTTTAACCTTCTTTCTTTATTTATTCATTCAATTTCTAAATGAAGCCCGGCTTAAGATTTCGTGTCTCTATTTGATTCACTCTCACACTTCCTATGGGCACAAATACAAATGGACTCCATGCAGTCGACCACATATAAAACACTAGCCTCGTGCGTTTGCTTAAATGTAACATCTACGCTCGTACCCAATGGCGATATCTCTTTTATAGATCTTTGGCACACTATTGTTTCCATAAGTGAATTACAGATTAACTGTTCCTTTGCCTTTGACAGTGGTAGTGAAAAAATTTTCCATAAAAAACATATAATCATCTTCAACTGTCTTAAAGGTCTTAAACAAACTTCTATCATTGCATACATGTTTTGTTGCACATAAGTTAACCTACTATGAACCATCTTCTTCAATCATGCATATGTTAGAGATCATTGCCACAAACTCTTTCGAGTAAAAAACTTACTGTTTATTTTTTCAAAAAACGACAGTTCTTCTTAAAATGGCATGGCTTGCCACATTGGTAGCAACCATCATTTATTTTCTTCTCATGATTATGGTTCTTAAAGTTCTTCATTTTCTTTTGATTGTTTGTATAAGTCCCTTCATTCACCATATGCACTTTTGAGGACAGAACTTCTTGCTTCTCATTTTCTTTGAGTTTCAATTATTCCTCAATCTAAAAATGATGGCCTAATTGATCAATAATATTTATTATTTTTTATGTTTCAATATTCTTCTCCGATCTTTTCAAGAGGAAGGAAGTTTGTCAATGATGGATGAGACAGCAATTTCCTCAAATTGACTCAAAATATGCAGAATTTCGTTAAATTTTTCAACAACATGTATATCATAAACCATTTTATAATTCATAAATTTAGAGACAATAAATTTCTTACTTGTAGGTGCATCTCATACATCTTTCGGTTGTTTATTTGCTTTGGTAGATGTCGAACAGTGAATCCACCATATCATTGCAGATGTGGCCCTTGCATATTTAGTCATCCTACTCCCACTTCATCCTTGCTCGAGTATCAATAATTGTCTCATTGTCATGTGCTACTGGCTTTGGTGTGGTGGGAACATAAGTCACCTTGAGACCAACAAGAAGGAAGTGCATAGTCTTCTGCCAATGTTTGAAGCAGGTTCCATCAAATCGATCAAGTTTAATGAAATTCGCAGCAAGTTCTTTTAGATAGTATGGTGCCATTGAAGCAGTATAATTTCTTAAGATTGTTGGAGAAAACAAAAGAAAATGCAAAAAATGAAATGCTCATAAGGTCTATCGCTTTTCTTAATAAATTATTTGCCCCCACCAGAAAAGATATGCAAATGAATTACAAGCAAATATCTCTCCAAGATACAATAGAGTACAAAAATCCTCTATTATTTTAGTTGCATTTTGTATAAACAAAAACTAAAATCAAATACCCTCAGATTTTCTGAGACACAAAATTTAACGTACATATATATCATAGAAGAAGATGAAAATATAATTTATTTTGCGAGAGAAAACATGGGAAAAGATAAGATCTTATGATATACAAAATAAAATATAAGATCTTATAGATAATTGCAGTAGTTTTATTGATACAACAGTACATAAGTTATTTAATATCAGTAAATTTTCATATGTAATAAACTCTTATGCCAGATACTTAAGTATAATTAGATTAACCGCAACCGTTATATTAAGCTTAATCTTATCTTACAATTAACTTTACTAACGATCCAATAAATCCAACAGCTGGATTTACCATAAAAATATCATATGGTCTAGATCAAATAATCAGATTGAATGATAATAACCATCTCTTTCTCCAATGAGACTCTCTTTATTTAATGCTCATTAATACTTCAAATTTAAAATATTCCAAAACCTCAAAATAAATATATATAATTAATAATTTTGGAAATGTTTTAACAGTACAAATGAGAATTGTGCAGACAGACTGTTAGGGCTGTAATCGAGTCGAGCGAGTCGAGCTTTAAGATTTTCAGCTCGGCTCGTTTAAGAAAATATTTAAACGAGCCGAGCTCGAGCTCGAGCCAGGCTTAGAAACCCCAGCTCAAGCTCGGCTCGTTAGACAATACCTGAGTTCGAGCCCAAGCTCGCGAGTTCTCGAGCTCGATTAAAAGGCTTTGACAAGTCGAGCTCAAGCTTAATAAAAAGGCTTTTCGAACCTTAAATGGGCAGCTCGGCTCATTTATTAAGTTTTATAACCTATCTTATAACCTATTTTAATACTTGATTATTAACTTAATGGTATTAGTTTAGTATATATAATATTATAAATTGTTTATTATAATACTAATTCTTTTAATTTGAGATTATATTAATAGTATTGCTAAGTAATATAATGATAATGATTCAATGATATAAATTATAATGATTAAATCTAATAAAGTTTTATCTTATTCCTATTATTATTTGATATAGTGTTTATATAATTATATGGTATAAGTACAATGTTCGATAACTTAGATCATATGATAATGATAATGATAAGTATATAATGATAATGAATCAATGATATAAATTATAATAACTAAACCTAACAAATTTTTATCATATTCCTATTATTATTTGATCTAGTGTTTATATAATTATATGGCATAAGTGATAAATACAATGTTAGATAACTTAAATCATATGATAATGATAATAATAAGTTAGTTATTCGAGCCTTAAACTAGTCGGTTTATTTGAACCTTAATGAGTCAAGCTCGCGAGCCCTTATCGAGCTTAGTCGGGCGAATCGGGTATATATCACTAACTAATCGAGCGGGCTTTTACAGTAACGAGCGGGTTTGTACTGTACTGAGCTCGAGCTCTGGTCAAGTTTAACCGAACGGGTATCGAGCGCGCTCGCGAACAGGCGGGCTCATTTACAGCCCTATGTGCAGTGTTCTCTCTTTTCTACGCAAATTAATTATAACTCGACTTTTAACACTAGAAAAATTTCTCCTTAATTTCAAATAATGTTTATACATTACCCATACACGTAAAAAAGACCATCTTTTTACATGATGCTTCTTTATTCTTAAAGAAGAACCATAGTTTTCTCTTTTAACAACCAAAGCAACAACATCCACAAATTCTTAGAACACCACATAACATCATTACTTCAGCATTACATTACCATTGTAGGCGTTGAACTTATTCCATTTAAAACCTGCAGTAATCTAATGGGGGCCTATGTTTTCATTTAACAAGAAAATTTCGAAATCCCTCACATCAAGTAAAAATAATACAATCATCTAATATTGCCTCAATTTTTTCTCGAGGCTTCACATGTCTAGGAACATTGATGGATGGAGCATGAATATTATTTAAAGTAACTTAAATAGGCAGTGACAGCTCAATGTGGTAAGCATTGGGTCTCAAATGTTTGAGAACTTGAAATAACCTAGTTGTTGATGATGAAGCTTGTGAAAAATGTCATGAGTGAACTGTTATGGATGCATACAAACCATTACAAGATCCCCAACTTTGAATTATACATGACGTTGCTGAGAATAGGCAAATTGTTTGTAAGACTCAACACTGAGAGCAATGTTGCATTTGATCTCTACATGGATATTGTTGAGATATTGGACAAAGTTATCTATTGGTGGTCAGTCACAAGGTAATGCATGAGGTTTCCAAGACTCCAGTTGATAGCCTTGAGTTGCCCATCTGTTTGTGGACGGAAAGCATTAGAAAATTGAAATTTTGTGCCTATTTTTTTTTTCCAAAGAGTCTAACCTAACGTAACTAACAAACTTTACATCATGGTTTAAGATAATTGTTTGATGTAACCCATGGAAACAAACAATTTCAAAGAAGAAAAGAGTGGCTACACAAGACATATCACGTGTTTTAAAACAGGGGAGGAAATGAGCTATTTTATAAAATTTGTCCACCACAACAAAGATAGAATAGTGGGCAAAACAGTAATTATATCACTAAAAAGATGAAAAATATCTAAATTAGTATTTAATTCCTTACAATCTTAAAAGGACAAAATAGTCATTTCACATGACAAAAGAAAAGTCACTCGTAGGAGATGATGAACTCTTCTTATACATTAGATAAATCATCAACCAATCACCTATTAAAAAAAAATCATTAACCAATGACTTTCACATAGGCTTTGATATGCTAGTCAATTGCATTGACACCATTATCTCTCTCTCTATATATAATTCCATTTAAATGGAATTTAAATTGGTGGGAATGAGGGGAAAGTATATGATGGGAGATGGGCATCTCTTTTTATTTTTTCTCCCTAATATTGTTGAATATATTCATTGTTTGATTTTTTTTCTGTGCCATACCACAACAACTAAGATTATAATAAAACATATAACACATGTTAAACAAAGAAAGCCCATCCCTTGAAGGTTTAAGAGTTTATTTGAGATTGTGGTTTAAAAAAATACGATTTTAAAAAATGCGATTTGAAAACGTGATTTTGAAAATGCAGCTAAGCATTTGACAAAATCGCAGTTTGACATTTAAAATCGCAGTTTAGCCTTTAAAATTATGCGTTTTTAAAAAAATACCCTCTTACCTGCGATTTAAAAAGGCAGATTTTTTGCCTTTTCAAATTACAATTTTTTAAAAATATAATTTTCAAATAATCTAATTTTTATAATTTAGTTTAAAATCGCATTTATTATTTATGAAATCGCAATTTTAAATACACCCTAAATCATTTTGATACATTTTTTATCCTTCTTTCTTTATTATTGATTCAATTTCTAAATTAAGCCCAGCCCAAAACTTCGCTTCCTTCTTTGCTTCTCTCTCACACCTCCCACGGGCACAAGTACAAATGGGCTCCATGTAGTCGACTGCATATAAAACTGGCTGGCCCGTGCAATTTGCTGAAATGTAACGTCTGCGCTCGAACCAAAGGCGATCTCTCTTTTCTAGATCTTTGTCAATTGGCACGCGATTTTTCAGTGGACAAAGAGAACCACGTTTCCACAGACGAACTCATAGAACATCCAGAAGAAAACAACAATTCATACGCTGAGGAAGCCGCAAGGCACTGGTTTCTCGTGCTCTGATAAAAACCCCCGAGAGCTTCTCTTTCCGATCCAAATTCTCCATTGAAATGGAGGACGCCTACGCCAGATCTGTCACTGAGGTAACTCACATCCCTCGCTTATGTTTTCTGGCCTGAAAAATCTTAGCCGAGTCCGGAAACCGTTTCGTTTAAGAAAACGCGACAATGTGAAAAAAGAATTTCTTCGGAGATTGCCTCGGCTACTGAACTGAGCCTAAACATTCACCTTCTTGCTCTTTCTTCTTTCTTTTTCATTTTTCAAAAAATAAACGTAACAAAGAACATTGGATTCGGAATGTTGAATTGGGCCTTGTTGCAGCGGAAACATGCCACTTGCATTGACAGCTAGCCTGATACTATTCCAGTAGTTCTCCGGGACTGTTCTAATGCTCTTTTTCTGGGATTTTTGTTTTTGGGTCAGGTTTTTGATTTCTTTGAGGTGGACCCTGCGAAAGGTCTTAGCGAGGATCAGGTGCGCAGATATTTGTTTCCCGAGCAGACTTCATGGTTTCATTTATATAATCTGAAATTTCAGTTTAGCGATCGTAGTTTGGCTTTGAAACTTCAAAGTTTCTGCTGCTGTACTATAGTAAAATTATTCTCTTCTTTGTAGGTTGCAAGACACGGTAGAGTTTATGGAAAAAATGGTACGTTTTCTGTTCCTAACTCGGATTCTGACATTTTCAGTACAAAATCTAACAGGGCAACATGCGAGGATCACAATCATTGGGTGTATGTGTTCTCTTAGTGTGGTATGACGTGTTTTAGGAATTGGATTAATATTCAATAGGTCAGGTTCCATATGTAATATTCTCAATGTCATTGGTTTTCAAGTCGTCCTTGAACAAAAGACGGTTTAAAAATTTTTTATAGCTCCCCAGGAATTTGATCCAAGGCGCTGGTGAGCTGAGTATACTGGTTTGTGTCTTCATGTGTACTAGTTTTTTTTGGTTGCAGTTACTTTATGAATGATGTTGAGTGTGAAACTTGATATTTGTTGTTTTTTCTTTTTCCTAACGTATTTTTTTTCCCTCTTTGGTTGCATGTTTTGCATATGGTTCACAGTGCTGCCTGAAGAGAAAAGTAAGTGCACTATGCATGTCCTTCTTCCACACCCCAACCTTTCTCTTTCAATCTATGTGAAGCAAGTCTGTTTTGTTGTTTCTTAATTGGTTGTACTATTTTATTCATTCCTGGGGCTTCCTGAATGGTGACTGTTAACAGGACACGCTACTCCCATTGCCAAATGGCTGGGGGCATGCAGTAGCCAATTTGACAATGAGAGAGGATGCGTCTCCCCAGCCATTTTGGCTCTTGATCTTTCCATCCCAAAATAGATGTAGTGGGTTTCCTTTTTGGGCTGCTCCATAGACATAAAAATTCCAAAAAATGAAAGGCCTTTATCTCTTTGACTTCTCATATTACCGTACTGCTTTCAAATTTAACCCCATTTTCTTAGCCCTCCTAAGCGTATTTTAAGAAGATGGTAATGTTTATTTTGTTTCATTAAAATCTGTGTATTTGTAACTCCCATCTATCTTGGGACAGACCAAGTATTGTTTAGAGATGGAAATTCCTATAATGAGCTGACTCTTAAATATCTTGCACATGCAGGAACTCCCTTCTGGAAGTTGGTTTTGAAACAATTTGATGACTTGCTTGTTAAGATACTGATTGCTGCCGCAGTTGTTTCATTCATTTTGGCTTTGATTAATGGAGAGACAGGCTTAACAGCATTTTTGGAGCCTTCTGTAGGATATGTTACCCTTTTATTGGCTAGCTGGTTTCTTATTACAAATTTTCTGAAATATGCTTGAATAGTGCTCATTCAGTTAATTAAGAATTTTTGTCATTCAAAAAGATCTTATGTAAAATGCAAAGGCTGGATCTAGTTTTCGGTCTTCTGATGCTTGGTGAAGTGCTTTTATGCCTGTTCACCTTTTTTCTCTTACTCCAACTTTTTACACATGGAGTATTCATATGTATCTTCTGCACAATTTTGATTAATTTGAACTGTTGAACGTTTGCAAAAGCAAAAACCTTTGTTCCAATCCTGCAACATTCCGTGTCTATACTTTAAGTAAAAGTTGATTCCGCTTGGAAAAAAAAGTTTTTTTGAGATTAAAAATGAGAATTTTATTTAGCTCTATCATGAGGATGAATAAGATATGCATATTCACCTAGATTTGTTTACACCTAATAATAGATATTCTATGGTCTTAATATTTTTCTGTGTTGATTTTGTTACATGTGCAGGTTATCCTGATGATACTGGCTGCAAATGCGGCAGTAGGAGTAATAACAGAAACAAATGCTGAAAAAGCCCTTGAGGTAAGTCATGGGGTTATAAATTTACAACATTCGCATTAAACATCATGACATGTTTACCTAGTCTATGATATACTTATCAAAAAAAAAATGTTTACCTAGTCTATGATATCTGTACTTGTTCCTAACAGAAATTGAATCTTCCTTTTTATAAGCTCACTCTTATTGCCAATTCAAGTTGTATAAAATATTTTTCTCGACTTTGCAATCAAGACTGGTATGAGCTGTCTGAACTTTTGATGAAGTTTAGGAGTATAGTATAAATTAATTCAAGCCATCGCTCTTGTCTATTTACACCCAATTTGGGTCACTTTGACATATTTGCCTCCTTTGTTGGAGACAACAGTATTAGAGGAAGAATGGCTATTGGCTAATGGCATTTTGTGTTGTACTAGCTAACTTATATTGGATCATTTAGGTGATGGGATGGCGAACAGGTGCTGGTTGAAATAATCGACTCGGAACCTTATAATACCTTTATTTCAAAAAGTAAAAAAAGTGTGTGTGTGTTTGTGCATCTGTTAGTCAAGATGTCTTTGAATCAAGAAGTGGCTCTGATCCAATCAAATTTTAGTACTGTATGTACCATACTAATCAAGAGAAGACATTCAATGTATCGAATGTGTCAAGGTAGTTTTGCTTCTTCTCTGGTTACCCCATTATGATGGCTCTTTAGCAAGTTGAACTTTGTGAATTCTTCCTATGTTATCTTTATAACAGGAGTACTTGAGTCTTGACTAAGTAAATAAATCCAAGCCCACAAAAGAATCATGCATTTTTTTTTTGTTTAGAAGTGTGTGCTGAATGTGGGGGGCTGGACTGTAGATGGAAAATGTCCTTTGAAATGTTTTTGAATGATGACGGGTTATGTAGGATAACTAATGTATTGTCTTTATATGTTGTTTTCCTTAATAATTATGAATTCATACCTTCAGCTTTTTTGTTCTAGTTTTTAAGTCCATGCTGCTTAAGCTTATTCTGACATCCTCATTTATATCTTTAATGTAGGAGTTACGTGCCTACCAAGCTGATATTGCAACTGTACTACGAAATGGTAAAGCGTGCAGCTGAAGAAACCACACTATGAATGTTAATGCTATTTATACTTCACTAATATGATTTGCTTGATGGATCCGATATATAGGATTCTTTTATGTTCTTAACATTTTCCTATCAGGAGCATAAATACGAACTTTATGCCATTTAAAATTTTACAGTGTGGTCATATGTTTGTGAGATTGATTGGAATTTGTTCTTGGGAATTTATCTTTGTTGTGATCTTTTTCGTTGGCTTAAACTGGGAAGGCCTCTTGTCAGTTGGACAGACAGAGTTTTATGGGCTTATGGATATTGTTTGCATATTTTACTTAACACTTTATTACATGTGCTTGTTCCAGCATCCATGCTGGTAGTATTTCACACACCTTTGTGGAATTGCTTGAAGCCTGTCAATTTTACTGATAATATATCATTTTTGTTCACTCAGTCCTCATGTAAAAACTCTCTGTTGCAGGTTGCTTCTCCATACTTCCAGCAACAGAGCTTGTTCCAGGGGACATTGTGGAAGTTAGTGGTAAGTCAGGCACATGCTGTAAATGCAAATAGGTTTATATCAACACATATTTAGCAGGAACTTAAAGGAGTTCACTTTGATTTTGTGTTTTGTAAACTGAATAGTGGGATGCAAAATTCCAGCCGATATGAGAATGATTGAGATGCTAAGCAATCAATTGCGTGTTGATCAGGCAATTCTTACAGGTATCTGTGCTTTATATATCAAATTTTATAAATTAATTTAATTGTTGTTACTGATTTCTAGTGATATTACGTTCATCTGCAAAGCAAAGGATCAATCAAAATCAAAATGCTTCTTGACTAAGTAATGGAAAATATACTTTTCAAAGTGAAATCTGGAATTAGGTTACTTTGTTGAACCTTTGACAGGAAATTTACAGGAAATTGTAGCTTATTTACTCCTCCCTCCACCTCTCCTTGGGGGCAACTTACTCATTATCGATCTCTCTCTCTATACACGCGCACACACACACGTATATATAAAATGTAGCTATTTCATTCATAAAAAAATGTAGCTATTTCACTGTTTACATGGTCAACCAGGTCCATTAAGTACCTATTTTTCTAATTGTGTTTTTATGCCGTTAGGGAGTTTGCTATATAAGATTTGTGGAATGAGCTCTATTGATGGACTGTTTGTAACTTGATATGCTTTAAATTGGATTTGGAACATTAGGTCTTGTTGCCCCCTTTTAATATTTCTGTGAGTTTTATTATGTTTATCTCTTTTTTATTTTTTATAAATAATAGTATCGTATTGTATAAATAAAGCGTAGAGGGGTGCAACTCTAGTACATGGGAAGTATACAAAGAGAACCCCTAATTTACTTATATATATATAAAAAAAAGAATGACAAAAAGTCAAAAAATTTACAAAACTAGCAAAAAGGAAACCATGATGTGTAGCCGTCTCAGTGTATAATGTATAAAGCACAAACTAGTTCCCGACATCTTGACATCTTCAATGTTTCGAGCATTCCTCTTAGACACCACTATAGGTACAATGGAGCCAACTGCCAAGCTTCCCTAACTGGACCATACCCAACTTGACCCCTCTAACTATTCAACAAGTCGATCAACTATTTTGGCAAAACCCAAACAACTCCAAAAAAACTATAGATAGAACTCTAAAGGTCACGCGCAACTTCACAATGCAGCAATAAATGATCAATGGATTTCTCACTCTTCTTGCACAAATGACACTACTCTACCACCATAACATTTTGCTTACGCAAATTGTCCATCGTCAAAATTTTTCCAAGCGTTGCTGTCCACACAAAAAATGATTGATAATATATTATAACGTTACATATTGTTGGTGGCAGTTATTTGTGTCCAACTCACAAGACACTTGTGGTCATTTTTTTACTATATATTTAAACAATAGTCTCATACTATCAGGTACTTTGTTTTTCTGTAAAATTATGGAAAGTTCTGGAATGAACTAGACTCTAGCGAATTGAAGAAAATGAAACTTATCTTTGTCCTTTGTCATCATATTGTCGATGGTGCTTTCTTGCCTTTTGTGATGTCTTTGGAGGGAGTGAAATGATAGAACTTTTGAGGACCAAGAAAGGACTTTAGAGGAGCTTAAGTCTTTCTTATTTTATTCTCTTTTTTCTTGAACAACTGTTTATTTAGCTCCCTTAATGCTTAGTTTTAATTACTTTTTTGTACTTTTCTCTTTTCCTAATTTGCCGTGTCTCTTGTATATTTCCTATGTACTAAGGTTGCACTTTGCGCTTTTAATGATAATTGACTTATATAAAAAAAAAACTTATCTTGGCCCTTTAGAAAGTTCGTAGTACCTGTAACATGAAGAGAGCTGTTTTATACTCAGTTTGCCCACTATTCCATTTTGGGGCGTTCCAAAACATTGTTCAGTTTGAAAAGTCAATATGCAAGATTTAAATAACATTTAAAACTTATTCTTTACTTTATTTGAAAAGTCAATACTCCTTTTCCATTTGTTTTATTTGAGTTTAAACTGAAGAGGGTTTTGGAAACTTTTAAGCTATAACTTTTATTTGAAAGAGACTGCAGTAGATGATCTCCCCTTAAAAAGTTGGATTTCTAAGGTGGACAAACAATTTAGGAGGAACGGATGGGTATGCAATATGTATTTTGGGTCCATAAGTGTTAGCTTTAGTAATTTTTATGTTTCGTTATTACTCCCTCTGTCCTTAAATAAGTGCTACTTTTCCCAATTTTGCTAGTCTCATCTCCTTTGATAAGTCATGGTAAAAAAGCCATAGTTAAAAATGTTGGGTATGTTTGGCAAGGTTTACAAAAATCCTTTTTGCTTCTCAAACACTCAAAACTCTTCTCAAATATCAGATAACCAAACGGATTTTTAGATGTGGCCTCACCATTTACACTTTTTTCAATACAAATCACAGAACTCTTCTAAAAAAACAAAACACTTATGACAAATCATTATCAGTAAATAAAACACAAGAAATTTCTCAAAATATAACTAAACACATGCTCATTTTTTGCATGCTTATTTTTTTCAGGTGTGGATGTTCCTTATTACATATATATATATATTAAAAAGCAGCGGGTATTGTGGCCATGGGGTCCTCTGGGGCCGTCTGGCAGCCACTGCAGGGCCACCAGATAACCACTGCCGCCACCATGGAGCAGTTACTTTTTTTTTTTGGTAAAAAAAAAATTATTATGTAGAAATATTTCTGAGTTTTTTGTTTTTCAAAGAAACCCCTCAAAACTTTACTAAACGAATTTTCTTTTGTGGACTCTACATACAACACTTTTTTTCAAATGTGTCCCCCACCAAATCAATTTCAATTTTTACCTTTTTGAAAACTCTATTCAAAACCCACAACCCAAAATACTTCTCAAAACATTACCAAACAAACCCGTACATTTTTGCTTCTCATCCTTATTCTCATTTGAAGTTTGTGTGGGATTTGGGTTTGAGGGCTGTTTGGTGTATGGGGTTTTGGGTTGGGTTTTGTTTGGTGTTAGGTTGTTGGGTTTTTTATTTTGCTTTTTCTCTTTTGGTGTTTCCTTTGTATACTGTCTGTGTACTTTGGGGCATCTTTTGTTTATTAATAAAATTTGACTTACTTATCAAAAAGAAAAAACACTAATACTGCAAAGGCAGTTTTGGGAGAACATTCATACCTTTTGAATTGTCAAGGTAATTAATTCTTCTACCAAAAATGTCTTGTTGTGGGACAGAAGTAATGTGATATTGGAGGAAAATCACATAATTTATAAATGCAACTTAGGACAGTCTATTAAGTTCCAATGACTGCCTCAACAAGATGGATCCTAATGGCAGTTTTTTAGTGTATCATTTTAATAGATTACTCGTTTTTGGGTTATAAATATTTGTCGTTGTACTTTGAGTTTTAATTTTTTTGATGAGTGATAAATTAATCTCATTGAAAGCATAAGGCGCCCTAAAGTACACAAAAGAACCATCTAACTAGAAATAGCAAAATGAATAAGGAGGTCACTATAACTAATCGACAAAGGCGACACATACGCCGACGTCTAAAGATACAAAGTTTCGAAAAACAAAGAAATGACTTCTTCCAGCGTCCTCTATCGTTTGGTCAGCTAGGCACCCAGACTTCGCCGAAGGGTGTTTTTGCCAGTGGTGATGTTTAGTGTGCTGGTTTTTCTGTGGTATGCGAAGACGCCGGTAATGCCCAGTCTTCCTCGGGAGTGGGTTTGTCTCTAGATGCTTCCAGGGTCGATGGTTTAGCCTTTTCTGTGGTGTGCTGGACTGCGAATGAGGGGTTGGAAGAGGAAGGTGATGTTAGTCCATTGAGACCAGTGGAGTTTGATATTACTGCCCCCTATGCTCAGTTCCACTCTCTTTTAAGAGTGAACCCGGTTACTCCAATTGGGTGGTGAGGTGCGCTATGGAGATTGCCCCTATTGTGGGAATTTCTTGTGAGGATCATTAGCTCCAGCTTTTGGCTCTCCTTACTTTTCTTGAGGAGGAGCGTCGGGTAAAGGCGATGGCATCACATTCTAAGCGGGATTCGAAAGTGGTTAGCGAGCTAAAGAAGCTGGAGTGGTTGGTCAACTACGGCGACAACCGCGAAGGACATACTCGTGGTAAAGGTAAGGAAAGGGTCCCCTCGATTTGTTTATGAAGCCCAAGATTCTTTCGTGGAATGTGAGGGGGTTGAATGCAAGGGAGAAATGTCTTAGAGTTAGAAACTTGCTTAGAGATTGGAAAGTGGACATTGTTTGTTTCCAAGAAACTAAGCTTGATGCTATGTCCCGTAGTATTGTGCGAAATCTATGGGGTTGTAATCATGTAGATTGGTGTTGTTTGGATTCTAGAGGGGCTTTACGGGGCATCCTGATCATGTGGGATAAAAGGGTGGTGGAGAAGATTGATATGCGAGTGGGGGTTTATACCCTAGCTGTTTCCTTTAGGAACATGGATGATCATTCTTCTTGGGCTTTTGCTGGCGTGTATGGTCCCAACTCCGACAGTGAAAGAAGGTTGTTATGGGCGGAATTGTCTGGCTTGCTCAACTGCTGGAACCTACCTTGGTGTTTAGGTGTTGATTTTAACGTCACTCGATTCTCTAGTGAAAGGTCGGGAGCGTCGCGCCACCGCTCAACTATGAGGGAGTTCTCTGTCTTTGTTTCTGAGCAGGGTCTGATGGATCTTCCCCTTGTTGGTGGTGCTTATACCTGGTCGAACTCCTAGGATCCCCCTGTTTGGTCTAGGATTGATCGGTTCCTCGTTTCTCCAGACTGGGAGTTTATGTTCCCTAGTGTTTCCCAGAAAAGGCTTTCTCGTCTTTGTTCGGATCATTTCCCTATCATGCTTGATTGTGGGGATGTTCAGAGAGGCAGCAGACCCTTTAAATTTGAAAACATGTGGCTTAAGACCGAAGGCTTTGGGGACTTGGTGAAACAGTGGTGGGAGTCCTACTGCTTTCATGGTACACCCAGTTTTGTCCTAGCTAGTAAATTGAAGGCTTTGAAAGTAGATTTGAAGAAATGGAATACGGAGGTCTTTGGCAATATAGAGAGAAGGAAGAAGAATCTTCTTGAGGAGTTACGGGTTCTTGAGTTGACCGAAGAAATGAAATCCTTAGGAGTGGAGGAGTTAGCCAAGAAGATAGAAGTGGTCCGTGAGCTTGAAAGTGCTATTCTTATGGAGGAGGTGAGCTGGAAACAAAAATCTAGAGTGTTGTGGTTGAAAGAGGGGGAGAAGTGCACAAAGTTTTTTCACCAAGTTGCCAACTCAAATAGAAGGAACAATGCCATTGACTCTCTCTTGATAGATGGTAGGCTTTCTTCCAACCAGGCGGAGCTCAGCAATCACATTGGCCAGTTCTATCAAAATTTATATTCAGAACAATGTAGCTGGAGGCCGAGGGTGGATGGTCTCTCCTTTGATTATATTTTGGAGGCCGAGGCGGAGTGGTTGGAGGGGGAGTTTACTGAGGAGGAGGTTAGAAAAGTCATGAAGTCTATGGTAGGCAATAAGGCGCCTGGCCCGGATGGCTTCTCTATGGCCTTTTTTCAAGCTTGCTGGGAAGTGCTGAGGGTAGATATCATGAAGGTCTTCAACGAATTCCATGCTAGAGGCAAGTTTGAGTTGAGTCTCAATACATCGTTTATCACTCTTATTCCGAAAACCCCAGGTGCAAATGATCTTAAAGATTTCGCCAATCAGTCTTGTTGGGGGGGGGGGGGGGAAATCTACAAAATGATTGCGAAGACTTTGGCAAATAGACTGAGGATGGTTATGGATAAAGTTATCTCCAAGTCACAGAGTGCCTTCATGCATGGTAGACAGATTCTAGACCCTATTCTTATCGCCAATGAATGCTTGGATAGTAGGCTAAGATTGGGCGAGCCGGGTCTCATTTGTAAATTGGACTTAGAGAAGGCTTATGATCATGTGAACTTGAATTTTCTCTTATATATGCTGAGAAGATGTGGGTTCAGAGATAAATAGTGTTCCTGGATTTCTCATTGCATTTCATCAGTGCGTTTTTCAGTTTTGGTTAATGGCTCGCCTTCCGACTTATTTGGTACTTCTCGTGGGTTGAGACAGGGAGATCTCTTATCCCTTTTGTTGTTTGTGTTTGTGTTTGTGTTTGTGATGGAGGCGGTGAGTAGAATGATTTCTACTGTGGTTAGTGAGGGGCTTCCGGTTGGTTTCTTTGTGGGTACTGCTACCTTCTCTCACCTTTTGTATGCTGACGATACTTTGATTTTTTATGACACCTCGACTAATCACCTTCGTTACCTGCGGGGGTTACTTCTGTGTTTTGAAGCGGCATCAGGTCTCAAGGTTAATTTGGCGAAGTCTAATTTGATTTTTGTGGGTAATGTCACTAATGTGGGTAGGTTGGCCTATTTACTTCGGTGTGGGGTCGCCACTTTGCCTGTCAAGTATCTTGGTTTACCGTTGGGAGCCTCTTTCAAAGCCAAGCACATCTGGGATGGCATCCTTGAGAAGATGGAACGTAGGATGGCGAGTTGGAAAATGATGTATTTGTCTAAGGGTGGGAGGGTTACTCTCATCAAAAGTACACTTGCTAATTTGCCCACGTACTACATGTCTCTCTTCCCTCTTCCGGTGGGTATTGCTAATCGTATGGAGAAGCTTAAGCGCGATTTATTGTGGGGTGGTCTTGAAGATGAGTTCAAATATCATTTGGTGAGTTGGTCTAAAGTTTGTTCTCCTATTTCGGTGGGAGGGTTGGGTATCAAGAATTTGTTGATGTTTAATCGCGCCCTCTTAGGTAAGTGGTTGTGGCGTTACGGGTGTGAGATAGAGGCCTGGTGGAGAATTGCTGTGGACTCTAAATATGGTAGTTTATGGGGAGGGTGGTGTTCTCTTGAGCCTGCAGGTTCCTTTGGGGTGAGGTTGTGGAAGAATATTAGAAAAGATTGGGAGAAGGTATTAAGCTTATCTAGTTTCCAGGTGGGGGATGGTTCTTGGATCAGCTTCTGGCAGGATAAGTGGTGTGGGGAAGTACTTCTTATGGTTGCTTTTCCAGGCCTGTATGGAATCGTAACCATGAAAGACGCATCCGTCGCGGTTAATTTGGAGTTTTTGGGGGGCTCCAACCATTGGAACGTGAGCTTTGTCAGAGCGGCACATAACTGGGAGGTAAATGTCTTTGCTTCCTTTTTTCAGGTGTTGTATTTTGTCAAGGTTTAAAAGAGATTGTGAAGATCAGATGAGGTGGGTCTCTTCTAAAAGAGGCTTGTTTAAGGTTAAGTCTCTATACTGTTCCTTGGCTTCTCTTGATGGGTGTCGCTTCCCTTGGAAGAGTGTTTGGTAGACGTCGGCCCCCTCGAGGGTGGCCTTTGTTGCGTGGTAGGCAGCCTTAGGTAAGATCTTTAACTTGGATAATCTCAGGAGGCGGCACGCCATTATGACTGACAGATGTTGTATGTGTAACAGGTCTGGGGAATTTGTGGATCACCTTCTTCTCCATTGCGACGTAGCGTACACCATTTGGAGTGCATTTTTTAGTCGTTTTGGGCTGTCTTGAGTGATGCCTAGACGAGTTATGGATTTGTTAGGCTGCTGGTGGTCCTTGGGCAGGCCTAGGAGCGCTGTTGTGTGGAAAATGGTTCCTACGTGTCTCTTCTGGCGTTTGTGGAAAGAACAGAATGACAGAAACTTTGAGGATAGGGAAAAGTCGTTGGAGATATTTTATCTTTTTTTTATACGACTTTGTTCCTATGGACAACGGCGTTTGTTTTCCCGTTGTCTCTTAGTTTCAGTGATTTTGTTGTTTATTTTGCCCCCTAGTTAGGAGTTCCTTTTGTATACTTCTTGTGTACTTAGGGTGCCTTACGCTTTTATAAGATTGACTTTTACTTATCAAAAAAAATTTTCCTTCCATAAACACCAAAAGAGGCACGTAGGTACCATTCTCCACATTGCAGCACTCCTTGGCCTGTTAGAGGACCACCAACAGTCATACAGATTAAAAACACGTCTAGGCATAACCTAGGACATCCCAGAACGATTGAAAAAAATACTCCAAATAGCGGAAGCCACATCACAATGAAGAAGAAGATGGTCCACTAACTCCCCATTCCTCTTGCACATGCAACATCTGTCCAACATGATGACGTGCCGCTTCCTATGATTATCCAAGGTGAGGATCTTGCCTAGAGCCACCGACCACGCAAAAAAGGCTGCCTAGAAGGAGCTTGAGTCTGCCAAACACTCTTCCTGGGAAAGTAGCTCCCTTCAGAAGAAGCTAGAGAGCAATAGAAGGATTTGACCCTGAACAATCCTTTTTTAGAAGGAGCCCACCACAGCTGATCTACCCTTGCTCTTCTCACTGTAACACTTAGAGAAAAGAGGCAAAGACACCTACCTCCCAATCATTCGCCGTTCTAGAAAAGCTCACGTTTTACTAGTTGGAGCTGCCCAAAAACTCCAAATTTGCCGCAATAGAGGCGTCCTTCGCACAAGCAAGACCATATAAGACTGGGAAAGGTACCTTTAGAGCCGCTTCCCCACACCAATGGTAATGCCAAAAGCTGATCCTAGAACCATCCCCCTTCTCAAATCTGGTAAACCTTGAAAGTTCTTCCAACCCTTTCCTGATGTACTTCCACAACTCCACCCCAAAGGCTCCCACAAGCTCTAGAGAGAGCACCACCCTCCCCATACACTGCCATATTTAGAGTCCTATGCTACTTTCCACCAAGCCTATAGTGCCCCAACCATTTTTCTAAGAGGGCGTGAGTAAACATCATCAAATTCCTGATATCCAACCTTCTCTTAGAGATCTGTGAACAAACCTTGGACCAACTCACTAGGTAATATTTGAACTCTTCGCCTAACCCATCCCACAAACCTTTGATTTTTAATATCACTTGACTTTCTCACAAATTTTAAAGCATGTGGTTATTATGCATTGATGTGCATCCAAATATTTAGAGTGGCTTTGATGGTATGTATGTAGCAACTTGGAAATTTTTGGATCCATGCTGTTGTAGGTGAAAAGCATACCTCTACGATTTTATCATATTTGGATGGAGTTGATGAGATTATATATATACAGTAAAGCCCGGTATATTTCATTTTATTCGCAAGAATTTAGTTCCCTGCTTAAATCATCTTTATGCTCTACCTATGGTGTTTTCAAGATAATATGGCATATTAGCAAGGTACACGGTTCATTTATGCTTGCAAGAGGTAGAACTCTTGCTTCGTTGTATATAGAACTTAACTTTGTGTTTAGAATCTGAGTTGTTCATGTACTTTTTTGGGATTTTACCTATATATATTTTGTGTTGTGTGAATTATTGACAGGTATATGCCCGTATAAATGGATGAATCATTCATTCATTTTATTGTTGGGAAAAAAGAAACACAAAAAGCTTAGGTTCAAGAGAGAGGCATATGTTTAATATAATCCCTTTGTGTAGGAGATTGATATCGGATGCATTATTAGGTTTGTAGGGGCATATTTTATGATTTCGTTCTCGTTACCACACGTTTCTGATTAGAGGCAGAGATTGACTTTGCTAATTTGCCTTCTCTCAGTCTGTCTGTCTGTCTCTCTCTGTTGACACTTACGACCAGCTATAGTTAAGTTGACATCTAGGTGTGGTGTGGTTGGACAGGATCTAGTTTTTACAAGTAGTGGTACTGCATGGTGATGTACTGATGACCATTACAATCCTGGAAACTTATGCTTGTGCGACCAAATTTAATTGGTTGACTTGAATGTTACTTAACTGTATCTACACTGTTATTAGTCATTTTCACATGAATGATTACGATTGTTATGCTATACTATTACTTGAAGCTAGTTACACTATGCTTTGGAAACTTAGGAATTCAAAGCTTTTAGAAATTTGTATAAATTTCCACATGTTTAAGTTGTATCGGCATGTACCTACTAAGACTTCCTGCATCTTAGTTACTTTGCAGTTTATATATGTGAATGTTACTGAGAAGGGGTCTATAGAAATATGTGCTAGGCTCTGCTTCTCTTTGTTTATTTATTTATTTTTTCAAATTTCGTTTATATGCGTATGTACTATCTGATGTATCTGAAATCTTTGTTTAATGGTGACAGGTGAGAGCTGCTCTGTGGAAAAAGAGCTTGAGTCCACCAAAGCAACGAATGCTGTATACCAAGACAAGACAAATATTCTTTTCTCGGTATATATTTGAAAAATTGTTGTAGTATGAGTCTGATATCAATAGGCTTGTCACAGTTGATGATTTTGATATTTACCTGTGGTATGGATATAAATGTTAGGTGTATGGAGGTATGAGATATTGATTCTTTATGAAGTTTGGCATGAAAAATAGTATGTAAGAATTCAAAACTTAAGGTTTCATTGCATAACTTGGCTTTCTGGTTGATTTGAGCTTTAATTATATCTAAAGTCTGAACAGTTTGGGTGCATACCGCATAGTAGCCACTAAATGGAGATTGATCCACTTAGGAGAGGGGTAAATGGTTCATCGGTTAAGTCAGGCTCTGGTCTATCTCAGAGGATTGACATTTTACAGCATTCATTGTCAATCCATGGACTCAATTAGGTTCTCCAAGACACTTCATACCTTAAGATACATTGAGGATTGATATATATGATTTTGTAGGATTTTTTAAAATGAAAATTGAGATATATATTGACAGGTAATCAAGCAAATCTCATTAAAAAGCATAAGGCACCCATAAGTACAAGAAGCATATAAAAAGAACAACAAAAAGAAAAAAAACAAAAAGAACAAGCCACCCGCATATATATATATATAAATAAATAAATAAATATATATATGCTAGCGTGTTTGTGTGTCTCTTCATTTTTGGTTTGGAAAAGAGATTTTTGACAGATTTATCTGGAGTTACTAGATTGCATGTTCCTATTGGCAGTTGAGTAAACTTTGTCCAGGTTTTATAGATCCCATATCCCTCTGGATAAAACTACAATCAGGGTGTTGTATGTCACCTTAGAGCATTATTTGAGGGTTTGAAGTGGTTATATGATTGATTTTCTAGTGGTTTATGTATTTTAAGAGCACATCTCCCTTACAGTTGAGAATTTAAAGATCTGGGTTCTTTCCATTTGGTGCTCAAAAGCTTATGATATAAGCTGCTTCAGTTTAAAATCTTGTTTTTACACCCCTTGATGGCTTTGCTTTGAAACATTTAGTTATTTTATACTCTACTTCTGTTCTGATTTTTGAAGTCTTTAGGTTTTAATTTTTCAAATTATTGCTTTAACAATATATGGTTATGTCTTAAGTTGGGAGGAACATAAATTTGCAGAATCTTCTTTTGGTATTTATTGATTCTTGAAATCTTATGACATACAGAGATTTGAAGGATTTTTCCCCCTTTTCCTGGAGTTTTCTGCTGTTTGCATCTTTCTTCAAGAGTTCTTATGATTTTTTATGCGATTTAAAAGTTTATTTGCAATAAACAAGTTCCTGCATATCTTGATTTCCAGGGAACAGTAGTGGTTGCTGGTAGGGCACGAGCTGTTGTGGTAGGAGTTGGTACTAACACTGCTATGGGCAGCATACGTGACTCAATGTTGCAAACAAATGATGTAAGCATCATATATCTTCATCTTTGGACTGTAATTTGCATTCAAGTTATTTCTATTGCCAATTTATTTTGTTTGGACATGCAGTTATTGTTCTTTTTTGTTCTTATACAATTTTTCTTCTAGAGATTGTCTATTTCCGATAAGATTCTTTCTGTGATTTATGCATTGGCACTTTACCGCACAGGTGCAGAGGTGGGACCCTTATAGATGTGGGTCTGAGCTGTTTCCTACTAAGTAAATTGGTACTACCAATTGGCAAGAATTCGCATCCATAAAATTTATTGGATGTGGACATTGATAAAATGCAACTTTCTGGATAGATATGAGGTGTCTTGATTTGTGCCTTCTTTGCTATATGATTTGTGAAGTAGCAATTGATTTTTGAATTGGTATCTTGACCACACGAGATACCTTGTTATATTGGAGCTCAGGTCAATACAATTCTTGCCTTAGAATCGGAAAGATAATATGATTGTATTTCTATATACATGAGGACTATTTTTACATTCTCATTATTGATATTACAACTGTTTGCAGGAAGTGACACCATTGAAAAAGAAGCTGGATGAATTTGGTACTTTTTTGGCCAAGGTGATTGCAAATTGCCTTCAATCTTCAGTCTTCATTTTTCTATGTAGTAGTTTTCTTATATTTGTTAGTCTTATACTTACATTTTCAAGGGATGTTGTTTTCTTTGGTGGAATTAAATCATTGGTAAGCTTGATTTCTTGGAGAAATGAAAGATATTTTGCTATTATTACATGTCTTTGCTGTAAGAGTGAATGAGTTGGGTGTGGACAGAATGGTTCTGTATAGAAGTTGGGTCCTGTTTGAGTCTGGATACAGTGAGCAGCAAAATTGCTTCTCTCATTTTTGACCTGAAACTGTTTAATCAGTGATGCCTTCTTGGATCTATATCAGGCTTTTACTCTATTTATCTTGCTAAGTGGCAAAATTTGGTGATGGGCTTTCTGAGTATAGAATTTCTTCTGTGATTCATGATTTGTGCTTTTTTTTTTTTTTTGTCAAATGTTAGGATTTGCCATTCTTTCTTACCAAGGTCATGTGTTTTACATGTAATAGAATTTTTGGACCGTCTTCTTAACATTCTCTCACATATCTTCAGATCTCACTTCACTTTAAAGCTTAATTGTTAGTTGCTATTTGATTCAATCTTAACAATGGTTGTGTTATTAGGTTATTGCGGGGATTTGTGTACTAGTATGGATTGTAAATATTGGTCACTTCCGTGACCCTGCTCATGGTGGGTTCTTGCGTGGTGCAATTCATTACTTTAAGGTAATGTTTCATGAATGAGGTTCCTATCATTATTTGCTTTCACAATGAAATTTCGTCTTGGTGTCTCAATTCTTTTCTGTTTACTCATGTAGTCTGTTTAAAGTTTTACTAGCATCAGGCAGGAAGCTGCTACATCTTTTGTTTCAGATATACAACTTAATTCAGGCCTAGGTGTCAGTTTGGTTCAGATTTGATTAATTAAATTGTAGTTTACCTTGGAGTGAGGTGATTTGTTCATAAAAATTATATAGGTGCTTTGAATCCTCTCTAGTTTTTTTTTTTCCATTTTTTTTTCTGTCAATGAGTAAGCCCAATCCATAGATCAAATTTGAATGGACGATTAGCTGTCAGATATGGACATGGCGACCTTCATTTTTCTTAGGATTTTCCTAAAAGTCATGTGCCAGTATGTTCAAATTTGGGACTCATAACTAAATAAAATTTCTGACACTAAAAATCTATTGCTGAACCTTGGTTCTTTGGATGATTGAACAAGGTTGATGACAGTATGGTCCCAAGGACCTATATTGCGTTGTTCATTGGACACTTGAGTGAAAATCAGTGGATTAAAAGAAAATCCTATCTATGAGAATGCATGGACAATTTCAAGATCCAGGTTTGGATATTCAGGGGCTAGGAGAAATACATCATAATGGATCTCTTATCTGAGTAATGAATTATATACTGTTACATGAAGAGAGTTAGATATTTTGATCTGGTTACTGCGTGCAATGTCTTTATATGAAACTAAGGAATCTGGTTATTGCATGCAAATTGATCATGCTATATTGAGGTACTGGCATATATGTCAGCAGCGGAGGATTCTTGAGCTGATGGATGATAGCTCCTAATACTCATACCGGAAATCAGTGCTGTGAAAGAGCAGTTTGATTCAAGTTGAAGCAACAAAAGATATAAAGGGAAACCAAAATTGACATGAGCGAAAAGTAGTTGGAAACTTATGATTGCCAAGCATTTAGTCCAGAATATTGCCTAAGATAGAATTGAATGCCGTATGCAGTTTCATGTAGACAATCCCAACAAATTGGGATTAAGGCTTTGTTGTAGAGAAACTTTTTTTTGATAATTAAAGAAAATTCATTAAAAGCGTAAGGGGTGCAACCCATGTACACAAGAGAAAACACCCGACAAGATCAAGAAGGAGGAAAGAGACCGCCAAAATCTATGAAGCTAGAGATATTGAGACGGGCGTTGACAGAGATCCCTTCAAAGAGTGATTTGTAGACAAACTTTTACAGCTGTGTATAGAAGTTTTTTTGATAAGTAATTGCAATTTATTGAATAGTGTAAAAGGCGCAATTCAAGTCGACATGAAGTACCCAAAAGATACACTTAGCTAGAAGAAGAAAAAGGATCAAGAAAATCAAGAAAGTTAGAAATATTTAAGTTAAAAGCAGCTGTCCACTATTAAAAAGAGTCTTGAAGAAAAAATCCTTTAACTCTACCAGCATTTTTTAGCAATCTTCAAAACTCCGGTCATTTTTTCCTTTGAAAGACCTCACATAAGGCCAGGCGGAACCATCTTCCACATTGCAGCATTCCGAAGCCTACCAAATTGCCATTTCCAATAAGCGAAAAGGTTTACCACCCGACTAGGCATAACCCAAGCCATCCCTACAAGGAAACATGGCCTGTACGGTAGAAGTAGGATGAGAGAAATCACTACTGTTATGTTTGTCTCGTGTTTTGTTATTTTATGTTCTACTTTGGTATGTTGAGTTTTTATTTAGATGGCTGCATTGATTTATTTATTTAATTTTTAATTTTATGTTTCCCATGTTTTAACCATTTAAAAAAAAATTGTCTTGTCTAGATTGCAGTTGCTCTTGCAGTTGCAGCGATTCCTGAAGGGCTTCCTGCTGTCGTTACAACGTGAGTGCTTTCTCTTATTATGGTTCACTTTTACTACATGCAAAAGACACTCTGACGTGGGAGTGTTGTCTGTCCTATGCAAGAACTCAATTTTAGTATAGCATGTTTTGGTACTAATACTAAATTTGCACCCTGTAGAGTGCAAATGGTTACTAACTTCTTGTCATGTCTTTTCGGAATTCAAATATTCAATAACTTGTGTGCCATCTGTGATTTCTTATTTTTGGAAGTCCCAGAAAATTTGCATCAATAAGTTGAAATTTATATTTTTGTTCCTAATGTTCCTAAGGTGAACAAGAGTGATGTTTGCATGGGAACTGGTTTAGCTGTAACATTTTTCTCTCAGAAATTTTAGAAAATGGCTCTCATTTGTATAATTCATTTCTCTATTCTTCCTCTTTTTCTATGCCATGTTGGAACTGAAAATTGATTCATATATTTTTGAATTAATTAAGATATAAAATTATTTCTTACTAGTATTCTGATGGGAGGTCTGAATGCTTTACCTTAAAGTTGTGTTATAATGTGGCCTGTTGAATTATATGTCTAAATCTTACATTGTTTTCTCTATGAGATAATTTGGAGGACTAAGGCTCATTTGAGGTTAGCTTTCTTTACTTGGACAACTTTCCTTGGAAAATTCTCACTTTGGATAATCTCCGCAATCGTCACATTATAGTGATAGATTGGTGTTGTATGTGTAAAAAGAATAGGGAAACCACATATCATCATCTTTTTCATTGTGATGTTGCGAGAGAGATGTGAATCATGATATTTTAGATGTTTGGGCTAGAGTGGGTTATGCCTAAATAGGTGGTTGATCTTTTGGCATGTTGGAATAGAAGGGTAAGCCAGAATGATATCAATGTTGTTTGGAACACAATTCCTTCGTTTTTAATGTGGTGCATTTGGAGAAAAATGAATGCTCGAAGCTTCAATTATCAAGTGAGAACGAGCTTGGATCTACGAACTTGGTTTCTTAAATCCCTATTTGAGTGGATTTCTGCTACTACCTTTTTCCATGTCTTTAGCTATGCTGATTTGTGTTCTCTTTTTTCTCGCTCTTGATTGCTGGGTGTTTTTCTTGTATATTTACTGTGTACTTGGGTTGCACAGGGTGCTTTTAATGAATTTCCTGTACTTATCCAAAAAAAAAAAGAGACGTTATATATTTCTATTTTTGCTGCTTCACATATGGTCTTTTTTCAACTCGTGTTGTAGGTGTTTGGCTCTTGGCACAAAGCGAATGGCTCGGTTGAATGCTATTGTACGGTCTTTGCCATCTGTTGAGACTTTAGGCTGCACCACAGTAATTTGCAGTGACAAGACTGGAACTCTGACTACCAATATGATGTCTGTCTCAAAGGTAATTCTCCCCGTACATAAAAATTGAACAAATTGTCTTTTTTGATCTATCTACTTTCTGACCTTTTCATTAAGGCCAGGGGATTTCTTAATCCATGGTGGGTTTGGTTACGTCTCCTTGCACCTCATTCTGATCTTTGAATTATTTAAAAATTCATGCTAAGTTTATTGCCATTCATTTATAATTTAAACAAAATGCATGTTTACAAACCTGCACCATGTAATTGGAGCACTTTCAAGATTTTTCTTTACATCTTTCTTTGGAAGTCTAATTTTCTATTGACTGCTTTCTACTGTCTTATTAATGAGTGGCATTTTTGGTAGATGAGTTCATCTAAGTGAACCTCTAAATTTTCATTTTCCAATGATTCTGGAGTTATAGAACTTAATGTATCTGAATGGAAGTTCTTTCCTCCTTGCACGGGTTTTTGTTTGCACGTGGACACTAGTTGGAGAAGATTTAGTTAAGCAATTTGTATTTAGGTTTCCTCACCTGGCAGCATGTTGTCTTCATCAAATGTTGTAATGTATACATATTAAGATGAATGCACGCATGCAGGCACATGCTAGGACAGAAATCCATTCCACTATGTCGAAGCCTGTTATGATGTGAAAACCTACAGCTCAAGTGGTAATTTTGAATCCTTTGTGTGTGTATGCACACATACACGCTTTTGCTAAGAGTTACAGCTGGCATTTGATTAAAACTCAACAGCAAAAAGTGATCTAGCTGAGAGCTTTTGGTGCCTTGGTGATTTATATTCCACATGCTATGATTGCCAAGTTTCTATATTTTGTCCATCACTGAGCTGTGATTCTGATTCCTATATGTTGGCTTTCATCACGGCTTGTTTTAAGCTTGACATTTCTGACTAAAATAATGTCTTTTTTTTTTCCTCGCTTGAAGATTGGAATAGTGTATTGTTCCACGCGCACACGCACGTATGCATGCATGCAAATACAAAATATACATGCATACAAACTTACAAACCAAATTATGCTTAAATGCATAGATAAACATCAATGTACATATATGTATACACTAGTACTTATGTAGGTCTCTCTTAAGTCATCATAAGAGATACTTGCCACTATGCAGTATGGCGACCAAGTTATTCCTTTATTTTCATTACTGTGACTTAGGGGAAAAATCTTTGATTACTCACACAAGCCCATATCCTTGCTTTTCTATCAATCTCTAATTCTACTCTTTCACCCAATCTTATATTTTTAAAAACTGGGAGCCGTTTTTAAAACAGTAGAAATTTGATGATTCCCACCAAGAATTTGATTGTTGGGTCGTGCTAATTCCATACGAGTCAACACTGAGAGGCATGAGCCCATCCCTCCAGTTACCCTGGGTTTTTTATAATTAATAGAAGGGTAAATTATACTAGTCCTTCTCGAGGTTTGGGGAAATGTCATGAACTTGCCTCTTATTTTCAGAAACAATACTCCGTCCCTTGAGGTTGGTGATCGATATAATAGATACATCCTTACGGTCGTTCATGTGTCATTACAAACTGTATCGAAATATTTATTTTTCAAATTACATTCCCATCCAAAGTAATCTTAGATATTGGTTTTTAGCGAGGCTGATTATATGACAAGGAAACTCAAGAAAAAAAAAAAAACGGCCTTAGGGGGCAAAGTGCCATTTCTAAAAACGGGAGGGAAGTCCCTGACATTTTCTTAAACGTCGAGGAAGGTTGATGTAATTTATCAGAATAAAAAATTCATTATAAATAAAATTATGTTTTACTATGGTTATTCGTAACAACTTGTTTAGTTAACATAGAAAACCTTTGATTCATATTTTTAAACTGTCCTTTTAAGTGAAAATTTTGGTTCTGCTACTCTGTCTGGCCAGGTTTGTGTGGTTCATTCTGTAGAGCGTGGTCCTGTGGTTTCTGAATACAGTGTCAGTGGGACAACATATGCACCAGAAGGCATTATCTTTGACAGCACGGGGATGCAGGTAATTTATTTTTTGTAAGTCCTGCAATATATATATATACATAATCCAAGGTACCTTGATTGCGACTTTGTGATGATTATTTCTCTTTGAAGAATTGACTCATACATTTTGGGGGATTAAATTTCTTTTTCATTTCAGTGATAATATTCGGGATGAGTGCAAATTTTTTTGAATTGTAGATTTTGTGAATTCTGTACCTGATCATTCTATATCAGAAACTTGGTTTACCAAATGGCTCCTGTTAGATAGTGTTTTTTTATATCCATGATATAAGTGTGATGGAATCTTAGTTGTTCATAGGAGGATACTAGTGAAGATTCATGTGGAGTGGTCAAGCCTGTGGTGGAACTTATATCTCTGATACCATACACTAGATATGCAAATGGTTTCGACTCCATCAGTTCAGCTTAAGTAGTTATTTGTCAGTTGAACTCCATCTCATCATAATTGGTTATCATTGTGACCTGGTGTTTAAGTTATCAAAAATAAGCTAGAATAGATATTTTGGCATTTTCAGTGTTGTCAAAATGCCTGAAAGTATGTTCAGAATAATAAAGAATGTGCAAATAGGATGCTTAGATTCATCAACTTTAGCCTCTCTTTCTCTCTCTCTAAATAATTTTTAAATGGTTGTTTACTGTTTTATTGATGTTATCATTATCACCATTGTCATTTTCCTTTTCTTTATTTTAAACATGTAATGGCCGTATTTAAAAAAAAAATGAGTAGTAAAGATATGCGTTTCAGAATCACTCTACTGAATCATTTTTTCTTTTCCAAGTAAACAATAACTCCCACTATATCAAAATGAGTTTTTTTTTTTTTCTTCGGATGTTCCAAAATGAGTCTCCACTCTCAAGAGTCGTTAAATTTATATCCACATCTATCCATTTTGCCCATACCTGTTCAGAGTTGAAAAACCAATATTCTCAATAAAAAGTTGTACCCACATCCGGGAATTTAGTTAAGAGTAATATACTTTTCTTCTTTAACATTGTGCCATTTCAAATCAAGACATCCACTATAGGAGTGATTAATAAATATATTGGTGTTAGAGTTTTTAGAAATGAGTATAGAAACAGGTACTATTTTTACTTATCAAAAAAAAAGAAAAAGAAATAGGTAGTATTTTGTGCATGCATACAGGATCTCCCATTTGGCACTGCATTGTTATGATGTTGGCTTATTTTGCAGCTCGAGTTTCCAGCTCAATTACCTTGTCTTCTGCACATAGCAATGTGTTCGGCCCTTTGCAACGAGTCTGTCTTACAATATAATCCTGACAAGGGGAACTATGAAAAAATTGGTGAGTCAACTGAAGTAGCCCTCCGAGTCCTGACAGAAAAGGTTTGACTTCAGATCTCAGCTTTATTAAAGCTATCCAGCTTGCCTAATTACTGTGGTTGTTGCTTATTCTTATTTTTGTTACTCTTATTCTTTACACCTTTTTATCATGCACATGTTTATTTAAGGTGCAAACTCGTTTTTGTTGCTTCATGTTTTCAGATTGGTCTTCCTGGATTTGACTCTATGCCTTCTTCTCTGAATATGCTGAGCAGGCATGAGCGTGCATCCTACTGTAATCACTACTGGGAGAACCAATTTAAAAAGGTTTGCTTTGTAATTGGTTCCCACATGTTATGCAAATATGCACATACGTATACCTATATATGTTTATCTATATTGACCAAGTTGGACTTAAACATTAGTGGATATGGTTGACTTTAATGTTAATTCATGTCTCTGGATTGCCATAGATGGTCATTGTTAGTTTCCTTTGTTACACTGTTTACATATCAACTTCTGGTTATCTGTTTGACTTTAAGGTATATAGAGGGCCTTGGAAAATATAGTTTCCTAAGTATATAGCCATACATGCTTTTTTGTTTAATGTTTTTTTTTTTTTGATGGGAAATCATCACTTGCCAACATTTAATTTTTTGGTTTTTAAAATCCAGACCAGACTACCCTGTTGGATTTTGTTTAATGTTTTTTTTTTTTTTTGATGGGAAATCTTCACTTGCCAACATTTAATTTTTTGGGTTTTAAAATCCAGACCAGACTACCTGGTTGGATTGTTGGAACAATACAATAATTAGTCACTTTGTTTTAGATGAAGAATATGGGATCGGTTTGGTAAAGTTTTGAGGAGTGTTTTGAGAAAAAGGGAAAATTGAGAATTGATTTGGTTGGGGGCCACATTTAAAAAAAGTGTTGAATGTGGAGTCCACAAATGAAAATTTATTTGGTAAAATTTTGAGTAGTGTTTTTGAATCCCTTTGGTCTTGGTGGTATTTTCATTAAGTCTAAGGTTCAAATCTCCTTGGGTGCAAACAATTTCTTGGGGCCAACCCGCTGACAAAGCCAGAGTATTACTTGATCTCTGTGGAAGGGACGCTTTACACGAATTCGAGGTTTACCCAACAGGGAGTGGGTACACAAAATAGCCCTGCCTCGAAGGAGTTCCTCGTCATCATAAAGAAAAATAAAAAATTGAAGAGCGTTCCCCAAAATAAAAGAACAAAAAGAAAAAGAAAAACTATTGCAATTTACACTCCACGGTGGTGACTGCACCAGACAGTCCTAATGGTCATTGCGAGCCGCCGGAAGTTCCTGGTACCGCAAGGCTGCTGAAAGTTCATGGTAATTATCTTTTGAGAAGTGTTTTGTGTGTTATTTTTTCAGAAATGTTTTGTGAAAAGTGTTGTGTTTTGAGAAGAGTTTTGTGGTTTGTTTTGAAAAGTGTACTAGTGATGGGGGCTACATCTGAAAATCCATTTGGATAGCAAATTTTTGAGAAGATTTTTTAGAATTTGAGAAGCGAAAAGAGTTTTGAAAAGGTTTTCCAAACAAACCCTGAGTTCTTTTAATAAAGGAAAGGGAAAAACTCAATTTGTTCCCAAACAATGGAACAAACACTAAACTCAATTTGTTTCCAAACAGTGGCGAATCTATTTAGAGGCCAGCATGGGCCACAACCCTGCAGAAATTTTTTTTTTTAAAAAAAATTCTTCAGATTCAAGAGCTACTTATATGTTTGAATTTTCAAAATGGCCCCCACATATATCATTAAAAGGTTGAAACAAAGAGTTAAAACAGGTTTTAACTAATGACCCACTTCTTTTATTTTCTTTTTTAATTAATAATGTAAAACAAAGAGTAAATAAGAAAGAGTCCGATTTTTTCTAAGCTACAATTTTTTGAATTTTTTATTTTTTTTTGATGATTTTGTTTGTCTAAAAGACTGCAGGATACAATTTTTTTTTTTTTTGATAAATAAGAGAAAATATTTTAAAAAGCGCAAAAACACAGCTCTGGCACACAGGAAGTATACAATAAGACCACTTAAGAAGTTGAAGAGAAATGTACAAAAAAATCATTAAAGCTTATCACTAAAGGAGTTAGATAAACAGCTGTCCAAGAATAAAGAGAGTAAAAAAAGAAAGATTTGAACTCCTCAATTGATCTTTCTTGGTTCTCGAAATTTCGATCATTTCGTTCCCTCCAAAGACACCACATGAGGCAAGAAGACACTATTTTTCACACAACCGCACTCTGAGAGCGACCACCAGTCCACCAGTGCAGGATACAATTTTATACACTTATGTATTTCTGTTTCTTTTAAATTTGTGTTAGTACGGACATGTTAAGTTGTTGATATTATCAATTTTGACATATTTATGAACTTTTATAGATATACTTTTTGTTAAACACATATTATGTGATAATTTACTTTATTTTTGTTCTAAATCATGTTTATAATATTTTTAATTTGGCCCCCACAATAATAATTTTCTGGATGCGCCACTAAGTTTTGGTGATAAATGTTGGAAACTGAAAGATCAGTAAGGGAAGACAATAAGACAATGTCTTCATGAATACATTGCTCTAAGCTTCAGTAGATATTCAGGTCTTGTACATTCATATTTCAGGTATCACATTTATTTTCAAAAATATTCTATAGTTTAAAGCTAAGTATTATAAATATTTTTGTTTTAGTGGATATTATAATGGTTAAACCAAAATTTTTTTTTCTTCATAATTTTCTTGTTTAGTTTGTATAAGTTTGCTGTTTTTATAAAATATGATGTCTTAAATAGAATGGATTTCTTTAAATTTAGTAAAAATTCTCATGAATGAATTTTGCAATACAGAATATTGTGTCAAAGCATCTACTATTTGTGTAATATTTTGCTATTTTCTTATTGATGTAAATTTGAGATAATGATGTTTGCAGATTTCTGTTTTGGATTTTTCTCGGGATCGTAAAATGATGAGTGTCCTTTGTAGCCGAAAGCAGAGGCAGATGATTTTTTCTAAAGGTGCTCCAGAAAGTATCATTTCTAGAAGCACAAATATTCTGTGCAATGATGATGGTCAGACTGTTCCACTGACAGCTGATATCCGAGCTGAGCTGGAATCAAGATTCCGCAGGTTTGATTAATTTTTTGCACCACTCTTACACCACCTCTATCTTTTCCCTGATTGTTGTTATCATTGTTGATTCTGTGTGTTTGTGTTTCTTATATACCTTAAGTAATTTTGAAGATTAGAAAAAAGAAAAATGAGATCAAACTAACGTTAGTACACTTTTATAATCTAAAGATGGAGTTTGTACTCCCTAAAATGATTTAATGCCATTAAACTTCTCTGAACATATTGCATATATTTGGATTCCATTAACCTAATCTTGTCAATTTTGTTTAAATACTGTCCTCTAAAGTGAAGGTTATGTCAGAGTTATGTCAGAGTTGATGCTGAACATTGATGATAATGTGGGTTATGTCAGAGTTGCTGCAACTATGGCCAAACTTTCTAGGATGGGATTAATTTATGCATAATCTTTGCTGTTATAATTTGGTCAAGTGTTTGGATTTCTTTTTTAAAAAAAGGTTTCAGTAGTATGAACACACATTTATGGGTCAGTTTTGCAGGAAAAGAGACATTGAGATGCCTGGCTCTTGCTTTGAAATGGATGCCCATGGGTCAGCAGGCTCTTTCCTTTGATGATGAGAAGGATCTTACGTTTATTGGGTTGGTATGCTTTCTTTTCAGAACAACATGTTAAACATATGTGGTGTGTATATTTCCTGTGTACTTGGGTTGCGTCTTTTCTGCTTTTTAATAAACTGCCATTACTTATAAAAAAAAGATCAAGATGAAGGAAAGTATATACAGACTAATGTGTGATAACCATTTTCATCATCTACTTTGTGATTCATAAGGAGGAGACAATTCTTCATGCTTCTGAGGGGAGGAACTCTTTTCCATGCAGCAGATAATTAAGTCATGAGTCTCATAGGCTTGATGTGATATTTTTTTGGTGGCCTTGTGGGCATCCTCACTTTGGGATATTGGGATTTTTGTTGAACTCATTCTAGAAACCTTGAAGAATAAGATTGTGTAGAATTGTTAATTGTTTTTGGTATGTGTAATATTAATCTGACTGCTAAAAGTTTATTTTTCAGAATCATACTATACTTGTTTCTGAATCCCCCTTTTGGTGATGGATATAAAGCTGAAACAATCTACTTCTACTTCATTTTTTTTTCTTCGAATTTTTAATGATAAATCTCTATTACATTTCTTCTGTTTATTATCATATTTACTTTGGTTTGTGGATCTTTTGGTAGTAGTTTGTTTCCTGTTGAACTATGTGATACTTTTTCGTTTTCTTTGAAGATTTGGATTTTGTTGAAAAATAATTAATCAACCATTATTGTCTTTACCTTTTTGAAGGTTGGAATGCTTGATCCACCCAGAGAGGAAGTGAGAAATGCTATGCTTTCATGCATGACAGCCGGCATACGTGTTATAGTTGTCACTGGGGATAACAAGGTAACTCAAAATTGGTGACCTGTAAATAGGGTCATTCTTTTCATATTTATGCTTCCCTCATTAATTCGGGTCACAATTTCAGTCTACAGCCGAATCAATTTGCCAAAAGATAGGTGCTTTTGATCACCTTGTAGATTTTTCTGGTCGCTCTTTCACTGCTACAGAGTTTGAAGAACTTCCAGCGCTGCAGCAAGCACTGGCATTGCAACGTATGGCACTCTTCACCAGGTAATCTCATGCTGTCTATGTTTCATAAATTCCAATGGGAGATATGGTATTTAATATGCACTTTCTTCTCATTTGGCAGAGTTGAACCTTCTCATAAAAGAATGCTGGTCGAGGCATTACAGCACCAAAATGAAGTGGTAGGTCTATCATCTAAGAATTTTTGTGATTTTAGGTATATCTTGTTCATTGTTCGGTCCTGGGTGCATTTTATTGCTTGTTGTCAGTACCTGAGTTATTTTGTTCACTTGAGAGTGTAGAGGTTAGTGCGCACAAGTGTTTCAAGGCAAGAATTTTCTCTTTGCCCGCTTGTTGATGCTTAGTCATTTTACAGTCTAGGTGCTATAATTTGTTGAATCTCCATAGATAGAGATCTTCTTTTGTCTTGTGGTGACTCTTTCGTTTCTTTCTTGGGAAGAAACAAGGCTGACCATGTTAATTATTGCATCTATATGAAATTTTAGGAAAAGCTTCTTAAGGTTGCTGTTAATGTGGAGTTAATAAGTTGAGAAAATTTGGAATAGAGAGGGAAAAGTGCAGAAGAGGGAGTTTTGGGAGGGAAAAGATGTGCTAGACTTTGGCTTTGATATGTTAAAATTTCTTACTGATGCAACTGCTTGACCAGATTCTTGCAACTGACCCAAATTGTTTGGATAAGGTTTTCTTAAGGTTGAGTTGTCATATCTCACAGCTCTTCAGATCAGTATTTCATGTAGGATTATTTTCTCTTATTTATCAAAAAAAAAAAAAGTATTTCATGTAGGGTTATATGTCACTAATTGTATTTATTATAGTCACTTCCCCTGAAAATTTGGACTCAATTACTTGAATCTGTTAGGTTGCGATGACTGGTGATGGTGTCAATGATGCACCTGCACTGAAAAAAGCAGATATAGGAATTGCCATGGGCTCAGGAACAGCTGTTGCCAAGGTATTAATACTCTCTCTCTCTCTCTCTCTCTCTCTCTGTGATAGAGAAGTCCAGACCATACACTGGATGAGCACCATCCAGCCGGTGGGAATAATCTTCAGAGTTTTGAACTCTGGAACTTTTTCCAATTGGAGTCTCTCATTGCTATCCTATTCCACCTGTCCAAAAGGCCTTTGGTAAGTGTGCTTTTCTTAGGAAGGACTCCACAAAAGCAAACTTTCAAGGATTATGAAGAAGCTGAGTCATAATAGTGTTGTGGCTTTATTCATCAAAAAAATAAAAATACAAATAGTGTTCTGGCTTAGAATATCTGTTTCATATTTATATTAAGGCAAGAAGGCAACATTACATAATTTTGGTATTTACCTAACGTTTATTTGATCGTTGTTATATTCATGGACAATCCAAACCTAGGTTGTAATTCGAGATTCAACTTCTGCAGTTTTGGTCCTAAAGTCATTCAGGGTTTATAGTACTATTAGTTATCCTAGTTTTCCAAAACAAGTATTGTCCTCAATCTCAGTTTTTGTACATAGTAGTCCTAATCTTTTTTTTTTTTTGATAAGCAAGAGCAATTATATATAAAAAAAGTGTAAGGCGCCCCTACATACACATAGAGTATACACAAGGACCACTAAAAAAGAAAAAGAGAATCCCAACAAAAGAAGAACCCAAAACACCCGCAAAAGAAACCCAACCACTACAAAGCAACCCTAAACCCGCAAACATGCCCTATTTTTGCCCCGGCTAGACCCAATGCCTCCAACATCAAAATCGAGAAAGCATTCCAAATTTTTCAGGTCCCTCCACCCCTTCAGTTTCAAAACAAAACCCCCGTCCACCCGATGCTGACCCTCTTCAATGACACTCATCAGATCCAAAAACCTTTTCTTATTGCCCCCAAAAGAAATCCTAGAGCTTGAGCGATCTCCAACGAACTAACCACTACCTCAGAGTAGCGGTCAAGCAAATCACTCATCTCCAAAGAATCCCCAACCTCCGAGATGGTCACCGGAAAGCAAGAGCACGGCCTGAGAAAGCCTCGCCTAAGGAGACCCCTTGCTGGAGGAGATTGTGCAGAGGGCTTGACAGTTGGAGAACCATCTGTGGAAGCCAGAAAAGAGCCCTCCACCTCGGACCCCGCCAAGCCAATGGGCTCAAACGCCGCAAACAACCCAGATAACCCACCAGAGACAAGACTGACAACCTACCAACGGGACAGCTCCAGGCGTGATGTTGATCAACTCACCCGCAAGTTGACCCAAATCCAACTTTGAAGCCCTCTAGACCTTGTGCTTGCGATTATAGAAGTACAAGGGCTCAGACGACTTCTGGGCAATTACTACCACCGAAGGGTTGCACGACCTCACAGAAAGACTAACGCCGGCTAGAGAAACAGACCTCTCGTACTTGAAAAGACTGTTCTTCACTGTCGGCTTTGTCGCCTCTGAAGATACGAGAGGATTCAGACAACCCCCCCAAAACTGGGTCTGCCTCGAGAGTGGTTGACCCCGCGACCCTAGCAGCAATCAAACCCGCAGCCGAAGAAGAAGACTGGGCAGCACCGGCATCTACGCCCACCGAGAAACCATCAATCTGGGCAGCATCAGCATCCATCAACGTGTTCTAGTCAAACGGCAAGAAGAAAGGCTGGTCACTGGCATCCACTGACCTCACCAGAGAAAATCCTTGCCTCTTCGGAGAAGTCCCAGCTTGCCGAACGTCAGGAGACCCGGTCACCTGTGCAGACGGAGCTTCAGGTACACCCACCGACTGGGATAAAGAACCGCCGTCATCATCTAAGCACACCGGAAGAAACCCAGTCGTCACCGGAACCAAAACCACGTCCGGCGTGGCAAACGGCGCAACAAGGCACGGGTTGGAAGGGAAAGCAACCACGCGACCCAAACCTGGCTTTGATCCGCAACCCTTTATGTAGGGGCTTGGGCTCGAGTATAGGTTTCTTAGGTATAAGAAACTTGCAGGTCTTAAAGGGCTTAGGCGCAGAGGAACCCTTATAACCTGAAAGACCCAAAATGGGCTTCAAGCCCAAGTTCAAAGCATGCCACCCTTTCTTCACACGCCCAAAGGCCTGATCAATTTCAAATATGAATTGTTTCAAGCACGCCAGATGCTTCCAACGAAATCCACGCCCTAGCCAAACGTCATCTTCTGCAGCCCTAGCCGTTGAGTGCTGCGATCCACGAAAGCTACGGCCTCGTACTTTGGGACTGACATCTTCACATAGGTTCTCACCCAACGATTCTACCCAACACTCCATGTCGTAACAATTCACTGCCGATCTCAACACCGGACGCTCCTCTATCACACCCAATGGAAAGAGATCAAGTTCTCTCGTTGAAAAAGCTGAATCCATCATTCGAAACGCCTTAGGGTGCTTCTTGTCTGTAGAAGGGACTGTCGTGCGAACCACCTCTGTGAACGACGGAACAACGCCAGCTTCCAAGCCCCACCTCTTACCCTTAGTTAAAGGAGCAACCAACGGCGGCTCCATCCTCCCAGCAGCGAAACCCAACAAATCTTCAAAGAAGACCTTCACCTTACTCAGCTCATCGGCAAAGCGCCTCCACCCATACCCTTTACGACCCTCAGGGATCACAATACGACTTCTCCGGCCACCCTCGAAATACACCACTACCTCCAAAAAACGGCCAAATCTATTAGAATCTCTCTGAGCAATGGACTTTTTCGGTCCTTCCCTGAGACTCTTCACGAATTCTTTCGGTCCTAGGACTTTTTCAATCTTAATCTTATTATCCATGCTTGGTTTTCCTTTAGAAAATTTACAAAAGGTAGTTCTTTTAAAAATTTTCTCATTATCTTTATTGTTTGGTTTTTCAGAGTGCTGCAGATATGGTATTGGCTGATGACAACTTTGCTACAATTGTTGCGGTATGCCAATCTCTCTTCATCCTTATCAGTAATATCACCATTTTCTGCTCTATATTTGTTTTCTTCCTGCGTATTTATTTCTTTTCCTGGTATGAATTTTATCCTTACAATCTTGTTAATCAAAAAATGATTTTCTTTTTTATTTTTTAAAGAAAAAAAGTATCTTAATGTCATTCAGCTTTGTAATTGTTAAATTATGGACAGGCTGTTGAAGAGGGAAATGCCATATACAATAACACTATTATTTAATCATGGGCAGGCTGTTGCAGAGGGAAGGGCCATATACAACAACACAAAGCAGTTCATCAGATACATGATCTCATCAAATATCGGTGAAGTAGTTTGCATATTTGTGGCAGCTGTACTTGGAATACCTGACACCCTTGCCCCTGTGAGTATATTAGTTTACAGGATTTAATCTTTCATAGTCAAATCAGTTTATGTCAAAAAACTAAAGGACTAATTATTTTTGTAGAGCTTTGTCATTTTAATGGTTTTCGATGCAAAAGTAGAGTCTGCATAGTTACATGTGCATAAAACATGTATAGGTTTCAAATTTTTGTGAAGGAGCCATGCATAGTACTACTTCCTGTTTGAGAACTATTTGTTCTTTAAAGATAGCAAAATGATGTTAATTATCACCTCTTTGGAAGCAATCACATGAAATTGCGAATCCCTTTGCAGTTTTCCAGTTTCCATATTTTGCTTAAAAGCAAAGAGTTAAGGTTTGAACATCTGATCTCCCTCTTCTCTCCTATACTAAATCCAGGTCCAGCTGCTCTGGGTCAATTTGGTTACTGATGGACTGCCTGCCACTGCTATTGGTTTTAATAAGCAAGACTCTGATGTGATGAAGGCTAAACCTCGTAAGGTGTTGTGTTATTCATTGTTGTTGAGTTTATTGATTTTTATGTATTCATTTGCTTCTATAAGTTTCCCTTTAACTTGTTTCTAGCCTCCATTTGGTTGCCAAGAAGATGAGAAAAATTAAACATGGCTTTTGAGCATGTTTTGATGGTGCAACATATGTTGTAAAATTTCAATTTCTTCCTTCTAGTCTTTGCAACTAATGTCACGACCCAGGAAAAGTTTTGGTCTCTCATCTGCGCTATTACTTTAAAAGGCAATGTTGCAAATAGAGTTCCCTATTATCTCTTATAAAGTTTAGCTTTAATATCTCAATGTGGAACTTGACACCTATGTAGCATATCACAATCCACCCACCAATGTGAGACTAGCTTTTTGGGGTGTGACAACTCCCCCACTCAAATTCCTGACATTCTTGTCAACCCACATCACATTGTTGTACCCCAGCGCCACATAATGTTACTAGCTTCTGATACCATTTATCACAACCTAAGGAAAGCAACATCTGTGTTATTACTCCGAAAAAGACTAGTCAATATAATAGAGCTCCCTGAAATCTCTTATAGACTTTAGTCTCACTTAGTAAAGAGCTAATATGGGACTTGGCACCCATGTAACATATCACAATCCACCCATCTAATGTGGAACTTACTTTTTGGGGTGTCAAAACTGGGCAGGCTGTTACCGTTTCTTTTGTTTCTTACATGTTTTTGTGTGCGTGAAGTCTTTGTTTCGTGCAATTATATGACAAGACGCATTGGGGGTATTAGTTTTGTTACTGGACTTTTTTCCTCTGCCCATGTTATTAAGTTATGAATATTAAATGTTTTAGGTTTTGTTTTTACATGATCAGAAATATCCTTACTTCTCACGTTATGACACTTTTTTCAAGGTGTAACACTGTCAATTCGGAATGAATGTGCAGGTGAATGAAGCTGTTGTCACTGGATGGCTGTTCTTTCGTTATTTGGTCATTGGAGGTAGTCATAAATGACATGGCACTTTGTTTGCAATGACATCTTTCTGTCTATATGAAATGACATCTTTTCTGAATAAATGTGCCACTTTGTCTTATTTAATTAAGGTTTCTAAATGGCCTACCGTATTCCTGTATAATGGTGCATTCAACATTATCAAACTAGGGCGGGGGTGTTATACTAGACACACACACACACATGGTCATATGTATTATTGGTCTTTCCTCTTTATACATGGACATATGTATTATTGGTCTTTACTCTTTATAATCAAATTGCATTTTCTTCATAAGTGTCTTCAGGCTGGCTACCCTCTACCAATTACACTCAATTCCTTTTTTTTTTTCTCTTCATGTGCTGGTGTTTTTCCCCACAATTAAATTTTTTTTTTAAGGGAAACTTCCCTTATCCCCCCCGGGGGCGGAAGTGTCATGGTCTTTGCAATGTTAGCCTCGATTATCAAAAGTTGCAATGTCGGTATCTTATTTTTCAACCTCTTTTTGATGACCCACTGCCGTCTAGGTTTTCTACTTTTTTTTAAAAATTTTTTTTAAATTTTTTTTTTTTTTTTTTTGTAATTCGTGGGGGGTTAAGTGAAGTTCTCCCATTTATTTATTTATTTTTGGTTTGAGTAAGCCACAAGAAATTGTTGGTTAGATTTGGTTTGACCATTTATATGTTGGTTAAATTTTTCTGATAGAAATTGTCATGTATCTTGGTTCACATTTTTATTTGTTGCAATCTAGAACAAATACTGAAAATTAGATAACATATAACCATCTAGCTGAGAACTAGGTAAGAGAACCTATTTCTATTGAATATTTTCGTAACTTAATTTTTCTCAAAATTAATCCTGTAATTACTGCCTTTTGGTTAGAAAAACTAATTTTGTATGTTGTATTACAATCCTGAGGGTAAGGTTTACTAATTAGTTTGTATTTAGAAAAACTAATTTTCGTTAGATAAATGGTTTAGCATTTGCACATTCTTGATATGTGATTTCTTTAGACAATTGTGTGGCATTATTCAGGGTTACGGTATATTACTCTGTTGTTTATTTTTCTGATGTGAGTCCTGATGAAGGTGTATGAATTATGATCTGCTTGGTGCAGCTTATGTTGGCCTTGCCACAATTGCGGGGTTCATATGGTGGTTTCTTTATGCTGATAGTGGTCCCAAACTACCGTACAGTGAATTGGTAAGAATTCATTATATGATGGGAATATAGTTGTTGGATAATTGTGCTTATTGGAATGGGCATAAATGAACCTATTTCGTTTTGTTAAGTATTACTTGGTTTGGTTTGTGGCTTCCTTAAGCTAGTTTTGGGCAATCATCGTTGAGAAATTGGAATTTTATTATCTCCTTAATTTCTTGTGTTAACTGTAATTGTTTTGAGATATAAGTCAGATAACGCATCCTTGACTTTCATATTGGAGCCAAAGTGAACACAAAAAAAAAACACTAGATTATGGGGTACTTGATTAATATTTTTCAATCAAATTAAAGACTAAGCACAATAGCAAATGGAAGATTTTCTTCATCTCTTGTTGATTCCCGCATCATGTTCTGCAGTGTAAATTATTTAAAAAATTTAGAAGTTGTTGCTCTTTACTGGTTTGTGTATTAAGTACCACTGTTCTTTTCATTGAAATTGCTGCTATATCTGTGATTTCAGATGAATTTTGACACTTGTGCAACAAGGGAGACTACTTACCCATGCAGTATATTTGATGATCGACATCCATCAACTGTGTCCATGACTGTGCTCGTTGTTGTTGAGATGTTCAATGCTTTGAACAATCTTAGTGAAAATCAATCTCTTTTGTGAGTATATATTTTTTTCTTTTCATTTCATTTTTTTCTTTTTCTTTTCTGCCTTAGCGTTTGGTCAATTATTTTGAATGCTGAAAATATGTATAATTTAATATAACAAGTAGCCAAAAGAACTTTCCTGCTTTGAATGTAACTTAGCTCTTCCCACTAAGGTAGCATTTGAAGTCAGAGGAAAAATTATGACCATTAAGTATCACCATGTTTTTTCGCGTAATTTATCCTGTGGATCTGATTTATTCTTGTTCTCTTTAACTTGAATTTCGTGACATACCACACTTTAAATCAGCTGGCTGCATCTTTGAGCAGAGATACTATAATTTAGGGCCCATACTGCTCTTGCTGATTATATTTTACTGGAAGTTTGAATAAAATAAGCCATGTTGATTAGTATCCTTTTGTCCTACCTCTTAGACATAGGTTTGTGTCATTAAATTTCTGTCTTTCCATGTTCTATGCAATAAGAAAATGTATTGGGAAGGAAGCATGGTTTCAATTTTGTTTAGTAAATAACCTGGTTCTGTGAATGAAATTGAGTTTCTTGTTCAAATTTTCATCCTAGTTGGAATCTTGAAAAGCCTACTTTCCATATTTTATATATTCGTTTCTTTTCATTTTTCTAGCTGAAATTTTTAGTTTGTTAGGAGGTTGTTTTTTCAAAATTTAGTTTCTTTTTCTGTTCCAGTCCTCATAACTTTCAGCCAAATAGGATGTAATAAGAAGTTTTGAGGACATGATCATCAAAGATGTATTATAGTTGAAGTTGACTTTGGGCACCTGGGTGGAAGCAAATTTAACCAGTTTTGACTCAATCCATGAAAAAAAAATGGTTTTAGTGAGTTCTTTATTATGGGAGATTTAGAGATTGAACTTTCTAACTTTCATTTGAAGTTACAAGCCTGTGGTCTGTGCACTCTGCTTAGGCTAGGATACTACGAGAAGAACATATGTGGGTTTTTATTTATTTATTTATTATTTTGTTGAGGTAAGGGAGACCCTTGGGATTAATTTGGGAAGAGGGGTGCAAAAATGGGTAGTGGGAGTGGGAGATGAAACTCCTAGGTGTTGCCCCTTTCAGTTGGCTCTTGGATCCTAAAAATTGGCAACCCAGAACTAATATGTCAATGCAGAAATCTCTCTCTCTCTCACACACACACACATTCAGTTATGTATGTGGCCGAATTTTATTGTATTAAGGTGCTAGTCACTTGTGTTATCTCTGCTGTTTTTTATGCATGCAAAAGAATAAGTTCTCCCTTTTCTCTCTAGCTTCCATGTGTGGATTATGTGCTTTACTGAGAAAAAAAGCATTAGAACTGACTCATTTTTTTAACTGTGCTTAATTTTAGTGTTATTCCTCCCTGGAGTAATTTATGGCTTGTTGCCTCAATCTTCCTAACTATGATCCTTCACATACTAATTTTGTATGTGCATCCGCTCTCGGTTATGTTCTCTGTAAGTAGTTTCATTTATTTGCAATCCACTTATGTTTTTCCTTAAGTGATGGTTTTGGATTTTTTGTATTGTAAATGAATCTAATGAACTGCAATGTTTTATGTTGCAGGTAACACCGTTATCTTGGGCTGAGTGGAGACTCGTCCTCTATCTTTCATTTCCTGTATGTCTTGTATCTTCATGTTCTCTATGTGTTAACTATTTTACGCAAATGATTGGCTTAGGACCTTTCCTTACTTGAGCTATTATTCTGGTGCATTATCTGCTTTCAAAACAAGTTGCTGCGCAAGGTTACGTTGTTTTTGGTCACTAAGTTTTGGGGTATTAGTCTATTAGATGTGAAGAATTAACATTGTCTTCTTCTTTTTAACATTTGTCATCAAGGGCCCTTTCTTTCTATGTCATTGAAACTGACCAAAAAATAAAAGAATCTTTGTTGCCAGCTTCTTTATGAGTTATATTGTCAAGCTGAAATTGAAATTAATTTCTTAATCTTTTTAAAAAGTTTTTTAACCATTTCTTATTTGTATTGAATATAAATTTAAGGATTTGAAAAGTAAAAAATCTTAAGAACTTATACCTCATGATGTTTATCATGAAAGCTTAGAGAATTTGGACATAAAGTGCATTGTTCATTTAGTATAGGTAATAGTTTTTCATAAAATGCACGAACTCTTTAAGGCCAAATCTAATTACTAAAACAATTGTAGTCAAGACTTTTAAATAAAGGCATTATTGGAGGATGAGGACCACTATAGCAGCTAAATCCAACAAAGAAAAATTTAAATAATATATGTTGGGGTCACAATGCAAAACTAATAGGGCTTACTCAAGAATAGGCCTATTATATAACCCAGTTGAATATTCTCCAGTTGCACTTATATATATATATATATACATAGAACATTCTTAGTATATGTAAGTTAAAACAAATTAATGGTTGATTAAATTATTATTTTGTTTATATCATAGAAAACGCTTCGTGCTCTATAGCTAGCGCTTCTATATACTCTATAACTAGAACTTCTATACAAAGCAATTCGTCTGCCAATATGAATTTTTTTCGCTTATTCTAAAGCTTAACCTTCAATCTGCTGTAGGTTATTATCATTGATGAGGTGCTGAAGTTCTTCTCAAGAAATTCCAATGGTAATGTTTGTTCTTTTATCTGGCCTTTACTATTACAGTTAATGCTAGGGACATCAAATTCATTGTCCATTTACTTGAATTTTTGTGTTTTGATGTACTTATAATCATCTTTAAACAAAATGACTTAGTCGGTTTGTTCATAAAATGCCTCCAGCAGGTTTTATCTGGAACTATCCCGTAGTGCACATGTAATGCACGAGCTTGAATAAAAAATAAAAATTAAGGAAAAGTACACAAACTCCTCTTGAACTACCATGCAATTTACAATGTCCCTACCTTTTTTAAATTTGTAAATTATTTAAATAAACGGCATAATAAGGAAAGAGTTGTTAGGGAAGGGTGCTTTATGAATATTTTGCAACAAAATTGAAATTGACGCTGCCAGAGAGTTTTCCTAATTATTAGTAGAGATTGGCTTATAAAAGCATTTGTAGGAGTGGTCCGCTTTTCAAATAACATCCAAGTCAAGCATTATGTGTACACATGCATGCATATATATACGTGCATACAATCACAGCAATAGATTTACAGTAGATAATTTTATTCATGGCTGTTCCTTTTGTTGTAGGTATAAGGTTCAATTTCAGATTTAGAAGGCCGGATTTACTTCCAAAAAGGGAATCTCGTGATAAGTAAGATATTGAACCTTTTTCCCCAAATTTTGCACAAATTCCTAATTACAATGCGAATGAAATCCTTTTCATGCCTATATATACACCCCTCAAACAAGAAGCGTACTTCATTCATTGCGATCTCTCCTTTATTTATTCACACTGCAAAGATGGAGTTACAAGATGACGTACGCCGCATACGTCCAGGAAATCCCCATTTCTCTGTAATTTGTGAGCATTCTTATCCACAAGATGCCATAATATGTTGTACCATATGACAAATAGGAGGGCCCTTTGATCGTCTCCATTTTACACACTAAATATTTAGTTTACATGCTATATTTTATGATAGGTTTCATGCTTCAGGGTTTTAAATTTTTTTATAATCTCAATTTAGGTGGTTTAATCTTTTGTCATGCTCAAATTTTATTTTTTCCTTGGTTCTTGGATTCTTAGCTATTTTTTTAAGTTTTATTTTATAATTATAACTAAATTAGTAATAGTGAGAAGTTTCACTAATTATTGCAAAATTCTCTGTTGTATATATCCTCAGAGCTTTTGTTGGAAGCTTAAGGGTGCTGCTTTATTATTATTTTTTTCCTGGGAAAATACACTAACCGCAAAGAAACACACCACAAAAAGAAAAGAAAGGAAAGCAAACGAAAAACAGCACAAAATCAGAAGAAACAGGAAAGCTAGAGGAAAAAGAAAAAAGAAAAGAAAACTAGTCTTCTAGCGAGGGTTAGTAATCACGGGGCTTCAAATCACTAGAGCTTGTTTAGAATTGTGTTAAGTTAAAGAAGTGTTTTTAGTACACAAAAAATGGGTTTATTTGGTAAAAAATTTTACAAGCTTTTTTTTGTTTTTTTTACTCTATAAAAAGATCAAAATTGCGTTTTGGAAAAAACTTGAAAATGAAGTTTTATTATTATTTTTAAAGCTCTTTCTAACTTTTTTCATAAACAGAAGTTTTATTTGTCAAACGCCATCCCAAACAGGTTCTTAGTAGAACCATAATGACTGGAGCAACAACGAGGGATTGCCAACAAAGAGGGAAGAGAACAAACACTCTTTGCATCAATAACACTATCTTCTCTTCTCAACTTTTGTCTCTCTCTCTCTCTCTACTTGCATCTCCGAAGGAATGGTGTGGCACACAATGAACCAAACTCTAAAAACCCTTTTTTTATCGCTCATGTTGAAATCTAATTAGTGATGCCAAACCATCCCGTCCTGTCTAAATGAGTCCTCCCTTCATGCGTTACACGTCCTGCACGTGCCTTAATTCCCGTCAAATGCTGTACCCAAGTATTCGTAATAGGGGCAACATAGCACAACATGCAGTAAAACAAGACATAATTTTTGCTACGAGTTTCAGAATTGTGTATATGACCCGAATCCGGAAACCTCTTTTAGATGTGAACATCGTTTTCGGACTCAAAATTTAACCTTTTTCCATCCAAATAAGTGTTTCTAGTGTATTTCTGTCCTTCTAGAGAATACTTCCATCAAATAATTTTAATTCACTGGTTCTTAATTTATGGTTTTGAAGGGGGCGTTACACCCAAGGCCTGTTCGAGTTATAGTACCTCTTCCAATCCAATTCCTTGTTTACATCATGCACTTTACGCAAAATCCCAGTATTCTCATGCCTTCCATATGTTTCATGCTGCAAATGGTGTCCCGTGATTTCGGAGTAAAGTTCATTTTTTCTTTCAATTTAAAGCCCCGCAGAATTATTGGACCGAATGAGGACATATGCTAATGCTTATCAAACCACGTTAACTGAATATGTTGATTCCACAATTGCAATAAAGAGTCAATTGAAATGGCATTCAGGGCTGTGCAGCTGGAGGTGATCACAAAGTTTCGTGTGATATCCACCTTTTGAACATAGCGAAACATTCTTCAGGCCTGTACTCTGGTGCTGTGTGCCCCCCACCCTGTATATATAACCCAACAACAAAACTTAATTAGTAAATTATGAGGGAAACTTCATAAAATCTTTCTGAATTTTCAGCCATTTTGAAATGCTTCCAAATGTTTAAAAACTTCTTTTAGACTATTGAACTTATAATTTCTTTCACTCCCCCCTGCTGTTAGGATTTTTCATTAAATCCTAATTGAAGGGTACCAAAATTTTTAAAATACTTAATTTTTTTGGAAAAAAAAAATTGAAAAAATTGCAAAGATTTAGGTGTTGGTCAGGATTTAACAAAATTTATAAAATATCCATGCCTGAATCTTTGAAATATATATTTTTTTTTTAAAAAAAAAAACGGTTATTTTGAAAATTTTGACAAGATTTAACGAAAAATTTTAATGGATAAAGGTAAGTAAAAGAAATTATAAGTTTAGTAGCTTAAAATAAGAGTTTTTAAACATATGGAACATTTCAAAACAGTTGAAAATTCAGGAGAGTTTTCTTAAGTTTCCCCTAAATTATATTTCCAACACATTGCCCGAGTGACAAAAATAATTAAAAGGAAAACGTTTTTCTTGCCTTCACAGTCGCAAATGTCATCCGGTTGGAATAAGTCCTTGTGTAACTAATCAGGCAATAATTGAAAATTTGTCATTTAAAAAAAAAAAATATTATATGTCATAGTTTCAAGATCAAACTTGAGAAAAGATATGTGAAGTCAGCGGTTTTACCCTGCAACTTGGCCTTGGACGATCCAGGACCTCCAGTCATCGACAATGGAATAGTTTAAAGATCTTATCCATGCTTGAGTCCCCAGGGATGGCACTATCATGTCATGATCACCACTGTTGAAAAATAAAAGATTGATCAGTAGCTTGTAAAAAGAAAATGGAAAAGTGATAGTTAATTGTATGAATCTATTTAAGTTTCGTGCAGTAGAAAAAATATAAAGTGGCTCGATCCCAAATTATATGTATTGTTTTTAAATTATTAACAAAAAGATATAGTGATCTTTTTAATATGGAGTAATGCTATTTAATAAATTATTATACGAATGTCATACAATTAGGATGATGTGACATTGAAAATTAGCCTTTAAATTAGCACGTTAAAAAGAAAAAAAAAATTAATATATAATTTTTATTGTCATGTCATTTATGTTGTATTGCAGTCGTATTAGTATAGCAATCTACTAAATAACATTACTCTTTTAATATATCTTTTATTTCATTCTAGAGTTTACAATTAAAAAACCTTTTTTTTTTTTTTTTGGTAAAAAATGATTATATAAGAAAATAGATACTTATGTTCAGATATCCTAAAAGAAAGAAAAAAAAAAAAAGTGGGTATATAAATTGAAAGAAAATAGCTTAATTGAATGCTTGAATTAATGTAGTTCAGTAGTAGTGACGTCACCTGTATATTAAAGATCGGTAGCCTTTAGTACTGAGGTTAACGTGATACTTAAAACTGCTTTGAACATCATATGTATATGCTAATCCAAATTTGCAACGCTCCCACTCCCCTATGCTTCCCTGCAAAACGGAGCTCTTTATTTTTCTTCGTTGTTTTTTGTGAGTTTCTCGATTTTTTAAAGTAAAAATTAATTCTTGTACCTTTCTTGTGTGAAGAGCTTTGCGGACACCATCATCATTAGCCCAATAACGAGAAAGCAAATATCCATAATTCTGCATTGGCCGAAAATAAAAAAATTAAAAAAAAAATTAAAAAAAAAAAAGAATAAAAGAAAGAAAATCCATAAGTGATCTGCAGGCGCAGATGATGAGAGTAAGAATGGAAAGCTTAACCAATAATAATGAACCTGGTAAAGATTCAGCCTGTTGTTCCCTAGCTTTTCTTTTCTTTTCTTTTTTCCTAATTTCTCTAGCTTTTCATTATATGGATGAGTCGATCTGTTCTTCAAAGAATCGATGGTAATATCTCCATATTGTACTATCAGCTCGATTACTCCGTAGATTTGTACGTGCATGTGTTTTGAGTTCTATGTTTAAAAATAATAATTAATGGACTGATACGATTTTAATTAAGCTTTATAAGCTAAGACTAATTAATATGGTAGAACGATCTGTCTTCTTTTCTGTTGGGGGATAAAATATTCCTTACACCATGGCTCAAATGCTTAACACGTGTATGGTAAAGATGCAATATGAACTAAAGGTAAAATTCCTTTATATAGGGAAGAGAGGACCATTAGAGGGTCTCATCTTTTGGCCTCCCTATCTCAGGGACTCTCCAGGAGAATTCATCTTCTCATTTTCTCACTACTACGTTCTCTTCCTTTAGAGAACCCAGATTCTTTCTAGAGTCTCACATATTTATTTCTCACTCTATATAAACATACTAACTTAAGTATTAGAGTGTCGTCGGCCCCGACCGGGAACATTATGATGACATCTCTATTTTACAGATATATTTCTCCCATGCTAAGGGAACCCTTCTTTCAGTTTAACCATACAGAGACAGTTAGGGTCGTTGGCTCATAGAAGAAAACGACCTAAAAATTGCACTAACATTTTCTATTGACTAAGTTCTATTTAGGTTTTCTTGGACACCAAAAGATTAATAAGATCCGTTCTTCATGGCATATTTTTAGAATGTTGCTGTTAAAATATTAATAAATTATTACATTTACTCTTTTCTATTGAGAAATATTGTTTCACATTTTTTCAGCATATTTAACTGACATGACATCCTTAATATATACCCTTAAACTCTTTTAATTAAGATTGATGTAAAGGTTAATTGAGAATGTCATATTAGCTGCTCAGTGTGCTGAAAAAGTAAAATATATATCATTTCTTTTTTCTATCAGCTTAAAGTTTTGACATAATTAGGTGATATATCATAGCACTGATATTTAAAGTAGAAAGAGAACGTGGAGTTACACGACAGCCGAACGGGGGAAGTGATGGGTCGGGATCGAGGAACACTTTAAGATTTTGGTAGAGAGATCTTCGTTGATCAAACGTGGCGTGTGGCTTAGGAGAAGCAAATGCACATGAAGGTTCCAAAACATGGTAAAAATTAATTCCTGAAAGACACTGAGAATGAAATTGGAATCACAGGAATTAGTTTCACGTACATGTATATTTGGCGAATTAATGACAACCTGCAGTAGTGTGTTCACAAATATGTAATTAATGGTTGCATTGCCTACCTCATAGGAAGCCTCAACGTACTTCAAACAGTCTGCATTTCTCGAACTTGTAATTACATACTCTTCTCCGCAGGTTCTCTTCAGTGACTGAGCAAAATGGTGGCTAATTAGAATATTCATTTTTTTATGACTTGGTGATGGAAATATCATAGGATAAAGGGATAAATTATGAAGACGAAAATACGAAAGATAGACTTCAATTAACGTTCTGTCGTAACGAAATATCTTTAAAACTTATTTTGTCCAAATTTTAAAATGCTTAAGGATTTTGACAAAATCGTTCACATGATACAATAAAGCCATATAGTCACTCTAGAATTATCTCTTTCTAGAGTGAATTGAAACACCCTTAAAATGAGAATTGTACAAAAACAAGAACAAAAAATGTAAGAGACAAGAAAAAAGCTATTTAAAAAATTGGGATAAAAAAAAAATTTCAAAATTTTTTTCTAAAATATCCTTAATTTTTTAATAAAAAATAATATACTTAACTTTTTTTATTTTAGTTTTTATTAAAAAAGAAATTGGTGGGTGGCCAATCCACCCCAAACACCTTAGAAAATTAAAAAAAAAAAAAAAAATGCCTAAGGTGGCCAATCCACCACATAGGTGTGAATCGACCACCCCCAAACCATGGAGGGTGGCTCGCGGCCACCCCCATCCTAAGGGGGGTGGTTGCAAGCCACCCCAGGCAAAGGGGAGAGAGGAGAGAGGGGAGAGAGAGAGAGAGAGAGAGAGAGAGAGGGGGGGGGGGGGAGAGGGTGGCCACAGGCCTTTTTTTTTTAATTATTATTTTGTAAGGTGTTTGGAGGTGGTCGATCCATTCCATTCCAATTTTTTTTTAATAAAAACTAAAATAAAAAAAGGTTAATTGTATTATTTTTAATTAAAAAACTAAGGGTAGTTCAGGAAAAAAAATTTGAAAATGGGTATTTTTACCCCATTTTGATAGTTTGAGGAGTCGACATCTACCACTTGTCAGTTCATGAGGCTCGTTTCAATTAAGCTGTCAGTATGAAGGGTTTTTTTATATTTTTCCTTATTTAAAATATCTAAAATAAATAATTTATTTTAAATAAATCTAACAATCCTTCACTATTTCAAATAATTTTGAAAATTAACAAAAGAAAATCTTTTGTCCATTTTTGCGAAAATAATTGAAAGGCATCTTTGGACTTGACCCTTCAACTAGTGTAAATATATCGTCAGTATGTCAAGGTGGCATTGGAAGACTGGTATGGGCTTTGAAAGATTGACTCACCTGGTAGAGTTCATCAGAAATGAATCCCAGTCCATAAGCGCGAGGAATTACTGAATTGTCATCTGAACTTGGATCAGTCATAGGATTCCCTAGTATGTATCCCTGACAGCATGCAGTTCAACTATGACTTGATTTGCAAGTAAGTGAAAGCATTTGCTAGACTTTTTCATCGATTAATACCATTATAATTTTTCTGGACATTTCTGAGATGGTTCAAGTGGACGTCATAAAGCTAGACATCTTGTATCAAGCAGTGATTATAAATGTAAGTACTGTTGGCATACAATTATGACCAAGAATTCTAAATGTAGAAATTTATGAAGAATATAAAATATGGAGAAGAAAAGCAGAAGCACAAAGAGAAAAAAGACACAGAATTTTGGAGTAGTTCATTGTTAAACACCTATATTTATCACTGTAAATTACCCAAGGGCTATGCTCTTGTTAACTTAATTCTGTTTACAATACAAAAGTCTTACGAAAATTATGATAGATCATGAGAAAATACTAGTATGATAATCAGAATCAACCCTACACGGGAAATATTCTTAGAAGGAAACATAATCAACATATTATACAAAATATATATTCTAACGAACAATAAACATTGAAAGGAGAGAAAACAACTATCAGAAACCTGGAGGTTGATGAATGGGTGAACACCTTCTTCATTTCCTGCAAGGCGAGAGAGCTTGAGAAGGCATCAAAGAGGACAAAAAAAAAGAGGTAAGGTAATGTGAACGAAAAAAGGTTATGGATTACTGTAAGTCAAACAAATATATATGCTTCGCAATTCGCATGTTTGCTTCTTTAATTAGTTCTTTAAAACACAAGTAACACTGTTTCCTAATTATATTTACTTGCAGATCGAATCTGTCACAAACTATGACCAGCCGGTTGATGATCATGGTTTGTCCTTTATTCTCATACCACTTGAGATTTGTTGAACGAGGATCGGAATAGGAATGCCAGTGTAGGAATGGCCACCAACGTAGACTGCGTTCGAGACAAATTCTGGGTGATCAATCAGCCACTGCAAAATGCAATATATAACTCAATAATGAAAACAGCAACAACAAAAATACGAATTATAAGACTAATAATATTAATAAAAATAACAACTACAAGATTGGCAAACATGATATTCTAATTAGGGCGGTTAATTTTTGACATTATGCGTAAATCCGATACCAATTTAACATGAAATTAGTGGGTTAGAACTGAGGTGACCCATTTAATTAAATGGGTTGAGTTAGGGTTGATTTATATAATCTTATTATCATGCTTCGACACAACCCGAACTCGATATGCGATATTCAAGTTGACAATTTTTAACATAATTCGTAAATCTAACACGAACCTAACATATAATTAGGAAGTTTAGATTGAAGAGTCTAATCCGTTTAATTAAATTAATTGAATTAAAGTTAACGTATATAGTCTTATAATATCTATGCCTCGACATCATCTAAACCTAATACGCAAACTTGAATTCTCACCCCTAATTCTTTTAAGGATTTTGATGTTTGATACCTTAACAAGGAATTGGTGGAGATGGTGTACTTGTTTCAAGTCTCCCGACTGAGAATCAACCGGGGTTCTTGCATAGGAAAATCCAGTGCCAACGGGCGAGTCCACAAATATTATGCTAGATATCTGCAATTCAATCATCACCGTCCAAATTTACATCAAGATGCTAATTAATTAAAAGAGATGGAAGGACAAAAAAAAAAAACAAGAGAAAGAAAATTAGATCAAGTAGAAAAAATTCACCTTTGTCCATGAATGTGGATTTAAGACCAACTCAGGCAGGGTCCCATTGTACTTCTCTATCTTAAAATTCAGTGGACCTACAAAATTCAGAGATCAATAACTTTTTCTTCTATTCAATAGCCCTGATCAACTGGATAACCGAACTTTCTTTTTCTTTTTCTTTTTTTCTTTTTTTTTTCCAGATAGTCGCCCACTCCAAATTCAGGGGGGGACAAAACACTTACCTAGGCAGAAATCTCCGGTGGATGGACCCCTGTATCTAAGTGAGACATCATCTTACAGGCTAGATTTGGATTAGGTTTTTTTTTTTATTAAAAAAAAAAGAAAGAAAAAGAAGAGAGTAAACTATTGAAAAAAATTTTATGCTGTAATTTTTTTTTATAAACTCTTTTATTCTGCAGGTCCCACCTTGTACATACTCTTCGCCTTTTTACTCTTCTTTTTTAACCAAGAGTTTATTTTTTTCGATTGTGCGCCAAAAATAATTACACCATGGCACAACTATTTTCCACGCCCGAGAAAATCACATATATAAAAGGCTAAAATTAATCAATATATTGGCATTGTATCTGTATTTATTAGCTTGGACTTTAGTAAGTAGTGACAACAATAATAATGTATAAACAACAAAAAAATTGATAGTTTCTTACAAATACAAATTACATGTTTACACGTACATTATTTAGATAATAAAAGGGTACGTCCTTGAGATGAATAAAAGCCGAATTTAAAAGCAATATCCTCACCAATTTCATACGCAACGCCGGTCCAGCCGGAGCAACCAGGGCCACCGATCAGCCAGAGCAGGAGAGGGCTCTCTTTAGGACTCCTCTCCGACTTGACAAAGTAGTAGAAGAGCTGTACATCCTCTGAATCACCCACTGCCACATACCTTTTTTTTTTTTTTTTGCATGCGAATTTAGTGTGACTTATATATTAATTTCGATTCAAATAAAGAAGATTTATACAAATGACAATTGGATTTAAAACCGGATACTACATGCCTTAAAACTCACCCAGTTTCAAGGTCAAATGGAAGAGGTCCCGGGAAGCCAGGAAGAAACTTAACCATTGAGCGAGAGACTGCAAGCTGCGAGCAAACTTGTAGAAGAAGAAGAAGAAGAAAAACGAAGATGTGGAAGGAAAGAGAATGGCTGAGAAATGAAGATAGCCTCGCCATAGAATCTGGTTTTGGCATTTCCTTAATTTCTAAAGGTTGGAGGTGTCTTTAAGAAGTCCATGCTCTACTTACTTGAATCTAATTGTGGTTAGGAAGATCAAAGATGTTGGATAAGAGAATGGGACTGAACGAGTGGTCATGGCAAAGCAGCACGTACAGGCGTGAGTGAGAGGGTCCCACCTCCCATGACATTGACAATCTTCTTTGAGAAATGCTGCGGGCGTATACTTTCATCCTTTTTCGATCATTCTATGTTGACGTTGGATTGATGTCTACGTTGTTTTTTTTTTTTTTTTTAATGCTACATTTTTCTTTTTTTCATCTTCTTTTTAAAATTAATATTGAATTTGTAGGTCGCATTTAAGTCAGCATATACAACAACAAAAGCTAAAAAACACAAAAAATAACAAAAAAAAAAAAAGAAGAAGAATGCCATTGTACAAAAATCTCTAATAAAATGAGGTGGCACTAAATGATTGGGTAGGAGAGGAATTCAAATTTTGAACTACCCAATCATTTAATGTCACTTCACTTTGTAAAAACTTTTTGTACACCTATCATTTTTCAAAAAAAAAAAAAACCCAAAAAGTAGTAGCATCGGAGGAAGGAGTAATGATGGATAGCGGATGGAGGGCACTAACCGGCACGTGAGGTCCATGCACCCGCACGTGGACTTCAAATGGTGGATCAGCGGGCGGCAACGGAGAGCTGGGATGTCGGAGAAGACAGTGGATAAATTAAACGCTGGAAGTGAAAAATAAAAGTAAATTGAGCTTTGAAAAAATCTGATCTAAGAATCAAGCCATTTTCAACGAGTGTCACGGTGGAGGAGGCTAGCGGCGTAGTAGAGAAGGCAACCAGCATAAAGGGAGGAGTTGGAGGAGCTACAATTGTTGGGGGTGAGGAAAGGAAAAAAAAATCAACAAAACCAAGGGAGATGAAGAGGAAAGAAAAGAGGAAGAGGAGGGAAGAGATCTTTTTCTCTAGAAACACAAATCCTAAGTTGAGAGCTTTTCTCTCTAAAAGAAAGAGAGAGAGAAGGTTTTTGTTGTTATTATCACTACTACTATAGGCATACCATGGTTAGTCATCTTGAGAGATGTGCATTTGGACTACCATAGTTGTCAATTGTACAAGAAGATGTCGACGTTGGAAGGAAAAATCCTTTATGTGGTAATAGTCCAACCCTAGATGATTGGACTTGCCACATTCTTTTATGGGCTTGGTTTGTCGTAAATGTTGTAGATCCTTGACTTTTAGGGGTGTAGCTAAAAATTTTGGCTTGGTTCGTGTAGCATTCAAAGTGTATACATTGTATTAGTAAGAGACATACTTGATGATATTTTGAACTATCATGCATGATGAAGAGTATGCATATATGCATGCATGATGCATGCGCGTGTATTTTCTATTATCATTACCTGATATTTCATAATTAATCATCCAAATCTTTAGCTGAATGACACATCCATCTCAAATTATTTTCAAAGAAACAAAAAAAACAAAAGAAGATGAAGATTATATGTTATTCATACAAAAAAAAAAAAACTTCACTTATCCTTTAATTGTCACTCATTTTGCAATGTCTCTTCCAAAGTTTAAAATCTCTCAAGTTAGTATATCGAGCTTCCAATTATTTACAATGTCCCCCCTTTATTAGGATTTTTTTGTTAAATCAAACGACAATTCAAATAATATTCAGAATGGTCAAGTGAAGTTTCCAAAAAAAGAAAACAAAAAGATTATAGTTACATTTAGTACACGAAATGATTATTTCTTAAAATAACTTTTATTAAAAAAAAAAAAAAGTAAAATAGATTAGCCTTAAAATAGTAATTCCCATAATCATGAATGAATAACTATCCTCTCAATTTTGAGAAGAGTAACTATTCCTTCAATTTAAAAAATATTTTTTCTCTCACGACCATAAAAATAGTTATTCCAAATATTAAAATTTATGTATACTTTAATAACAAAACTATTTTATTCCACTTATTCCTTTCCTAATAAAAGATATTCCAAAGAATAACAAATCAACGTTCCAAACGTATATGTTATTCTTTAGACCATGTTTTCAAGGAAAACTTTCAATAACCATACTCTTATCAATTTTCATAAATACGAGTGTTAGTTACATATTATATTAGGATATCCCACGGAAGTAAATTCATAATGGAATTAAAACAAATGATCGACAAATTTATTTTGTTAAATATTGTTTGTAGCGACTTGAAACCTCTCCCGTCATATCATATTCATCCGCATGGCCACATTTCAATGCCACAGACTGCTCCAGTAAAAACCCATTAAGTTTATGGATTAATGCCTCTACAGTTATATTGCACTCATATGGTCAGCGACAGCCATTACCCTTTTTTCATTAACACTCTGTACTTCCACAAATTCATGGTGTATGACGGTCATCGACAAAAATGCTGGTAGGGGACCTATTTTACCCAAACTTCTAGGCTTACATGGTCGGGCATTCATTAAGTTGCCGGTGCCCATTTTAGAGGCGAGCAAGGTCGGGATCTTCATTGAAATCCACAACTACATAAGAAATACAAAGTAAAAGAGATGGCGACCTATTTTCATACCTTGAGATACATAATGACTATCATGATTGTTTCCTTTTCCTCTATAACGACTCTCGTAGTCATCATTTTCGTTACTTGGCTGAGTTGGCTCTAAAGAGTCTATCATTATTGTACATGTTTCATGAACAGGTCTTTCAACCAGAGTCAACAGCCATTTCACTACCAGGAGGGGCTGAACTATCAGCAACACTTTCCATTTCCACTGCCACATTTTCATCATCCTCCGCTTTTTCAACCTTCAATTTCTGCCAGCATAAACAGAAGACAATTATAGGGGATCTCGTGAATAATCCAAGAAAAATGACAAAAAAAAAAGAAAAGAGAAGAAATTCCTTCAAAATGAAATATTCAAAACCATTTTGTAATAATTACTTCTCCGTAGCACCAAACCCTAGCTGTGTTTTTTATGCAACCTATAATATATCAATGTGAGTGGTAAACAGAAACCCTCACTCCAGTGCCTTGGATGCGTGCTGAAATTTACTAAAGCAAAAAGAAAGAAAGATAAAAAAACTTCAATGCTTTTCCAATAGCAATTTTCAACTAAGAGAACTTCAATCTACAATGGTGCGCACTATACAATGAAATTCTAATTGGTATCAGTCCATGTTGGTATTATAGGCACTTTATTACTTTATTTTTTTTTTTTAGGGTTAATCCAAATTATCATTTGTAGGATTTCTAAGATATATCATTTTAAGGTCACATATTATATTGAGAGACAACTACTTGTTAGATGACTCCTTCAAAGAGGACAGACTCGTGCCTCAAGTTCTAATTAGAAAATAGTATATATAAACTCACATTATTTTCACTAAATTTCCCATCACACCCCTGGTCATCTTCATGCAATAGCAAATTAGCAATTCATAATGGAATCAAGGTCATGTGGTTCCCCAACTAAAAAGCACCTGAACAGCGATTTAGGATGTAGGACATGAATGTTTGGCAACACTTAAGAAGATCAATTGTGGGAAAAGCCATTGGTATGATATTTACAGTAGCAATTATGATGGAGGTGTTCGCGTAGATGATTGTGTCGAATTGATAGTGCTATGACAGCAACAGAGGAAGATGGGTAATAAGGGTTACAACAGAGGCAGAAGAGAGGCTGATGGTATCGGTCAAAATGGTAATGGTAGGGGATACTCTGCCTACTGCTCTGTCAACGTCGGTGAAGTCGGTAATTTCACCAACTTCATTCCGACAAGGGCAGTCTCGCCCTTTACCGTCACTGCCAAGTCGGTGGCAGTTACAGAGAGAAAGAGAGACAGACAGACACGGCCAATCTGCACAGCCAAACAGCCGCTACAAATCTGAGTTAAATAGCCGTTACCCAACACACAATCAAAAAAGGGCAGAGAAACAAAGAAACAAAACGGAGAAAATAGACTGGTGGTGGCGAGAATGATGTTGTGATTGTGCTACAGGCCACTGGAGCGCTGCTTCATGGGGCAGCGAGGTTGTGACTGTGGTGGTGGCGTTGGGCAGCCTGGGGCCTTGGCTGGTTCTTGGAAAGAGCAAATGAGAGCTCTAATTCTAAAACTCAGAGAGACAGGGAGAGAGAGTAAAGTGCAAAAATGAAATGGAAAATAACAAGAATTTGGCTTTCTTCGAGGAGCATTCCTCCAAAGTCCAGACACAAATTCAATTGGGCAAATATCTCATACCCTTGTAGTAGAGTTTTAAATTCAATCTAAATAAATCAACGGTTACATGGCCACTAACACCTACTAAGCTAGTACTAACAACACACCTACTAAACTAGTACTAACAACACACTATAAAAGCAAACTACTCGTTTGACACAAGACACAAGACACGTTGATAGTAACTTCTACATGCAACTGACTCCAGTCCACTAACACGAAACTGGCATCAAATCCCCTCTTTTATGCGTTAACTTTCCATTTGCCAAGGCTTATCACATGAAACCTCATATCCCAAGACAATCTCCTGTAATCTTAGTCATATCCCAAGACAATCTCCTGAAATCTTAGTCTTCCACGTAACCTTCAGACACCACATAGCACACACACTTAGACAAGAATGAAGAAATTAGGAAAAACTTAATGCCCATGTTGATTAAGTTTGAAAACCGACTTCAGGAAATCCATTTCGCCTACTGGCTGCCAGTTGTCGGTGGCGGCTTGGTGTCGGTGCGGCAATTGTTACAACGAAGATGTTTATGGTAGTTAAGTATCAGTTGCAATGTGGAGCTGCTTTACATGGTGCCTAAACAGTGAATGTGGTAATGTGATTGTAGTTGTGGTGATAATGTATTAGTGACAGTTAAATAAAGAAGTTAAAACTTCATTAGCCACTAAGAATCATGCAAAGCATTCAGCAGCTGGGAAAAACATTCAAGTTCCATCAGCAAACACATCTTTCACCTCCTTTTAACTTTCTTGCTTTCTTTAGGTACTCCCAAGATGCAAGCCAAACATTAAACAATGATTTCCAACTTTAGGATCATTAAAAGCTACTAAAATAACAGAAACACCACTCACCTTTGTTGCCACAGGAGTGTCCCTTGTCATACGTGCAAACATGTTTATGTAGAGCTTTGACTCTCTCTTGTTGCTTTCAGCTTTAAGTTGTTTCAAATTCTTCTGAATCAACTTCACCTCCCTGGAGAAAGAACCACAGGATGTTTGAGGGACTGCATAACATATCACTTCTAATTGCACACAGCAGATTCTGACACCTTCAGTTACCTGTTCTGTGGATCAGTCTCAAGAGCTTTCTTGATGTCTAATTCGGCGGAGAAAAAATCTGCAGTTTCCATATAAGCTTGTGCTCGCCTGTACAAAGCTTTTACATTGTGGAACTCAATGTCTAGCACCTGCCGGAGTTTAGAATTTATAATATGAGATGATATTTTTCCTGATATTCCACCCTTCTAAACAAATAAATACTTATATTGTTGAAAGCTCTGGTATTTAAGAGGATTTCCTCCTTCCAACTTGATACTATAAACTTGCAGAGATTATTCACCCCACCATGCAATATTTTCCAGTGGGTGGCTCCTCTATATTCAATTTTTATGGTTGCTGTATTTACCAATCTGTGACAGTAGTAATGTGCACATAGAATAGTGTATAGAGTGGCACTGCCATCATTTTACTGGGAAAAAAAAAAAAGGCATAAATAAGTTTAATCTATCCTTTATCAGTGAAATCATGACAAAGCTTTTACAACATCATGTAGCATGCTGTGAGCCTGTGACACATTTGTGATTACAACAAGCAGAAGGAACACTTCAGAAGAACTAGACCCAAAGCCCATAAGGGCCCTCAAGGCCAAAAAAAAAGAAAAAGAATCAGATTAGCAAACTTTTGATCACCAATGCCTTATTTGAAGAAGATTATTGTCAACCCAATGGTTCAAACATTTTGAATTGCCTGACTTCGGGGATATCATTCATTGGATCTTAATGGCCACATTTTGCACAAACAGCACCGGCAAAGACCAGCCCATGTTGGTTTTTTTATGTCCTCCAAAATCTGTTTTATACATCTCCTTTAATTGTCAATTATTCAACCAGTACATACGCTTAGTTTTCTCTATCCGGCAAGAAGTTTTCAAGTGATACAGTGCCTTATTTCTCTATATGCATATTGGTTGAATTTATTTTTTTTTTTCCCATCTTTGGCCTATATTTCTTCTTTTAGAATCTACCTGTGAACACAACTTGATTGCTCCCTGAAAGTCATTTAGTTTGAGGCTACATGCTGCACGGTTCAACCAGCAAGAAACTCTTATTTGTTTAGCAAGCTTTTCCTCATCATCCCCAAACGATTCATCTTCACTAATGTAGTCTGCAGCCTGAGAGAATACAATGTCGCAACTCAGACTAGAAGCTAATCAAATGAACACTCAATTTAGATGTGCACACAAGTACATGTTGAGTTACCTTCTCATATTTTTTCCCTGCTTGTTGATACTTTCCAGTTTTAAATAACAGATTGCCTTCTTCTTTCTTCCTACTAGCTGCCTCAATCTTCTCACTGTTACTCATTTTCCAAGGTGCCTTTTCCTTTTTACCAAAGAAGTAACAATTAGGCAACAAGATAAATTAGTGAATATGCTGATGAAAGGATCCAGATATGCGATCTAGTAACATATACTCGCTCAACACATACAGAGCTTAAAAAGAAAAACACAGAAAAATGTCATCAAAACCTCATAATTATTTATAAAAAAAAAGTGTCCAAGCTCCTATATGCTGACAGAGAAAAATATTGCTCATGTTGGTTATATTTTTCTCTAATTAATGAAATCAAATTGTCTCACTGTTAAATCTAAAATTTGATCAAAATGATTATTACCTTACAAAAATTTAACATTTCAACTTCATAGACTACATTTGAAGATGGCGGAATTACAGAAAGATCCCTCCTTACTTCACTGCTTCCAAATCCAAAATCAGGATGTATAGTCAATATTGCCTGCTCTCCCTTCTTCATTGTTGCCACTGCTCGGTCTAGACCAGCAATTACTTGTTCTATAGACAGCAAGGCAAAGTCTAGTCAAAGCTGCTTTTTAACAATCTGACAAACTAAATGTATAACATAAAGAGGATATCAATCAAGTTTAGGACTAAAACCGACCTTCATCAGTTATAAACTCCAAAGGCTGCTCTCCATCAATTCCTTTTTTCTCAAATACAGTGCCATCTTCCAGCTTAGCCACATAGCTAACTGCAAAGTGGGAATTGATTACAACAGTTTAATATATAAAATCATGTGATTCAAATCATATAACCTCACTTGACATCTACAAGATACAGGACCTTTTTCCCCCTGAATTTTTACTGATGCTATTCTTCATGCACTGTATGATAACATTTTACATTCAAGTAAAAAGTTTGTGCTATTTGTTTATCTTTGGTTGCTGACTTTGAAACATATTTCTTCGTCTTTCTTTTTAACTAATTACCACATTAAAGTAAAGAAGCTTTTTGCACACCAGGTGCATCTGAAATGACTTTAATTTGATAATTTATATGTATCTGATATCTCAATACTTCTGTGCATGAGCAAAAGAATGATTTGTATTAAGAATTTTAAAGTATAGTATCTAAGCATCCTGCATATGTTAAATTTTCCGAGTAACATCTCATATCATATCTATAAACGTTTGAAATTCTAAATTCTGTTCACATCCAAGTCAATTTCACCCTTCACAACTTGCAATCCAAGTGAATTTTGACAATATTGCTAAAAATAGTGATGTACACATCAGTCTACTTACTAGTAACAGCTGCACCTTCATTAGCAACAACATCACCTTCACCTTCTTTTAAGATCTTCTTAAGTACTTTGGAATCACCAGTAATGTCAATAACAGGCTTGAAGGAGACCAACTCCACATCAATGTTCAGCAAAGAACTTGGGGGTATTGAATGAACCCCATTACTCATGTCCCTCCCCTCCTCCCCAAAGGCATCTGCGTAAGATTTGTGGTTAAAACTTTTAGCCCTGGAGAGGACTTAAAATCTTCAAAGTTAGGAAACAAGAAAAGTTTTTTTAAAAAGAAAAAAGAAAAATTTATTCACTTATGTTGCTGTCACGTAAAGAAAAAAACAGAATCAAAAGCAATTCATTAGCTCATACCTAGCCAAAAAAGAAGAAGAAGAAAGGATCTTTATAGCTTTTACAAGATACATTAGAAGGATCACATAGCTCACCCTTGCAAAAATTGCATGCATCTTTGAAGCATACCATTACTCACTCCGCTTAATATCCTATGAAACACTTGTCATGACCTCCACTCAACCATAAGCAAAAAACAATTTTGAAAATTAATCAATTTTGTTGGATTGAGTAGGTGGGAGTGTGATGGACAGCTTGGGATTCACACTCTAGACATTGTAGAAGGTGGATATTGGGTAACATATTGCTCTCAACATGGCCAATTCTAAACTTAAGAATGGGAACAGCACCAAATTCTAACATAACTTGTTGATAACAAGAAGGATGCAAAGACATACATTGAGGTTGGACAACTAATTGGGCCTTCTCTCCCCTTTTCATGGTCCTTACAGCCTTCGGCAATGCTGGACAAAGATGACCTGTAAGAAACAAAAAAGTTAATCACCACAAATCGGCACAATAAACAGAATATTGACTATCCCCTCATTGGTACCAAAAAATATTACCATCCTTCACATAAAATTCAAATCCTTCCTCTGGTGTCTCGGCAACAACAGTACCATCATCCAGCACCACTCGGTACTTCACTGGTATCAACAACAAAAAAATCCCTTAATATCTCCAAAAAATTGAATTACCATATGCACAGAGCAATAAAAACAGAATAAAAAATATAAAGCGGGGCATTGAATATATTCTCACATTTTTCATAATGATAATAGTTTGGTAAACAAAAAGAAAATTACATAAAGCCTTAGAGCAATACCAAGAACTTCGTCCAAATCACCAGGAACCTGATTCCTCTCTCCCTTCTCCATTATTTTCTTGATAATTCCACCGTCTTTGCAAACATCCACCACTGTGATCCACGATACGAGCTGGACTTCAAACTGAACAACTGAATTGGGCGGAACCACGCCATTGAGGCCCGCAGCTCCGTAGCCTAATTCGGGAGGCAATGTGAACATCGAGGTCTCCCCCATCTTCATTGTAATTATCCCTTGGTCCAACCCAGTAACCACTTGACCTATCGATCCCCTTCAATGAACTAGTAAAATTAACCTGAACTAAATAACAAATTCGATTTCAACAAACAAAAAAATCATGAACTCACCGTGACCAAGCGTTATGTTCAAAGGTTCGCCCCTATCTCTGGTCGAATCGAACTTTGTTCCGTCAAGCAAAGTACCAACATAATGAACTGCATTCAATTGAACAATCATTTTCATCAACAAATTCAAAGAAGAACAAAAAAAAAAACTGAAATTGTGATTGACTACTAGTGTACCAGTGACTTCGTCACCGAGCTCAGGGGTCTCCCATCCATGGCCACTCTTGAGGAGCTTCTTCTTGAGGCCGAAGCTACCGAGCTCGCGCTCTTCGCCGACCTTGAGAGGGGGCGCCGATTCGATCACCTCCCCAGGCTCTTCGTCGAGGTCGTCCTCGCCCTCGATGTCCGACTCGTTCGTCGCTTTCTCTGCCGCCATGGCGGGACCTTCCGATCGATCAATCGGAACCAGCGCGAGTGCGGTGCTTTTGCTGGTGACTGGTGAGCTTATCAGGCTATGGTCTATGGGAGTCAACAGTCAAGTAAAGGTCTGAAAGATCGATCGGACAAAGAGCGTTGGTGCCGTTATGTGGCGCGACGATGTGGTTCTTGTGACAGTAGCCGCGTCATCATCGCCGTGCCAGGGCATGTTTTGTTGTTTCCACGTGGTTCAAAGGGTGTCTCGGTACCTTCTCTCGTTAATCTTTTACCTTTCTACCGTTCAAGCAAGAGGAAGAGAAATGCTACAGCTCATTCTTTTGTCTTTCTTCTATTTTTTTATATTTTAAAATTATCTTTAGATCTATGAATCTTATGTGGTCCCCACATAAAATTTATAAATTTAATGGTGATTTTAAAAAATAGAAGGATAGGAGAAAGATACAGGAAAATGCTGTAGCATTGCTCCAAGAGGAATGCTATACTTACAAAAAATTTTATAAAAAAGTTCTTATAAATTGATGTGACGTAATATAATTAAAAATAAGATGAATTTAAATTTTAAAATATTTAATTATATTATACTACATCAATTTAAAAGAATATTTTTTATAAAAAATTTTATAAGCCTAATATTTCTTTTCAAATTATCATTAATGAAAAAATTCTATTTGAATTCTATTTAAAAAGTAAAATAATAGACCGTAGATGTCTTAACATTTTTTTTTTTTTTTTTCAAATGTGAATGATTTGGATAATGTAAGTCGTAACCTTTTAGATAGTGGATACTTGGAGGACGGGGACCCACGACCACGAGTCCATAGGCTATTGAGCGTTTTCCTTGCTTTATTGAGTTTTTTTATTCTTGTGGTTTGCACTTGTTGGCAAATCAGATAAGACTATTTTTTGCGTGTATGCCCAATATAATGTTGGTATAATATGATTGTACGATAGTATGATGTGGCACAACATCAGAATATGGCTTGTTTGCACTCAGATGAATGCTCTATGTTACACCTCATAGTATCTCTATTTTTATTCAGTTGCAATGTCTAATCTTTTAATCAACACTTGTTAAAAGAAACAAATAATAAAAAAAAAATTAAGGGTCGAAGGGTATTGTCACATCGACCGATGAATATTGTAACGTTAGTCCAATAAAATAAGAATATAATATGTAGCACTATTATGCTCAGATTTATCTTTTTAAGCTCAAAGCCGATTTAAAATTTTAAAAGAAAAATTCAAATATATGTTTGGTGTTTGGAACCTAGTTTTGAATCCGATTTCAAAACAAAGTTCTAACACAAAAATTGAGTGAATTCTTAGAAAATTACACAAAAATATATATGGGTAACACAATAGCCGCTAACTAGATCCGACAAAACCATATCCGACAATCACCTTGCCTTATTAACAAAGTAAAATATTTGTAAGATATTAGTAAAGTATATAGCATTTTTTTTTTTTTTGTATAACAACCAAGGAAAAGAGGAAGGAGATTCAATTAAGTCTTTCTCACTCTTAATTCTTACCGAAGATAAAGAGAAAGAGAAGAGAGAATGTTACTATAACAATTATGAAAAACGGCTTATTTGACAACCAAATGTATCCAAAGATTAGCTCTTCTCGAAACTTTTGTAGCATATCAAGAAGAAATAGAAGAAAGATTACAAATGATATCGCTTATAATAGAAGCAATAAGCCAATCAACACCAAGATTGAGCTATAATAATTGAAAGAAAGTTAACTTCTAACAAAATGTTCATAGAAGAAAATGAGGCAACAACTTCAACTGCAAGAAGAGCAGCATTTGCCTCTCCAATAGAGATATTCAGCACTTGGAGCTTTTTAGTAAACACATAAAGAATGTCATCATCATAATCAGAAAGAACGTAATAGTCACCATGTAAGAATTCATAACCGTTACATCAAAATTGAGTTTAACAACACTTTCAGGAGGATAGTTCCAAAGATCCGATGCCGAGAAGTCAACCCAAACTTTGAGATGATGAGAAATCGAAGTCTAAATTTGAATTATCACATTATGCAAATTAGGGGAGAGACCATTATGCACACAATTGTTCCTAGTTGCCCAAATAGCATCCAGGGTGATAGTTGTCGAGATTTGAAATTCAAACACCTCAGCCAAGGGAACCAAGATGACCTCATGAGGTCTGATGAAAGCTCTAAGCCACACTTCAATAGGTTACACTTCAAAAACTACGGTGTCTAAAGGCCATCGAGAAGATCTCCAAATGGCCTTGGCAAAATACAACCCAACAAGATGTGTTGAACCGATTCTGGGGGACCATTACAAATAGGACAACACAAATCCTCCTCGCTAATTGAGGGAGAGAATTTGAAGAGATTGATCTTCACAGTGAGGATATTCCACACAATCCTCCATAATTGGTGTTTAAGCCTATGTTGAAGTTTAAAACTCCAAAGCTTATTCCAATCTTCAGGAATAAGAGGACCATTGAGAGAGAGAGGGATAATTTGGAGACCACTTCATGAGCAGCCTTGACCGAAAAAAGCCCCCAAGGGTTAGGGACCCAAAACCAATCCTTAGAAGGGGAAGCAAGGGATGTGAATTTTGCAAATATGTTCAGCAGTGGTAGAATCCAAAAAAAAAGAAAAGAAAAGAAACTATTGATAGCATTCAGATTGCGAGAGCTGGTGTTAGGGATTAAAAGAAGAATTGGGATTGGGAAGAGGTATGAAAGAAGAGAGAAATGGGATCCAAGGCTTTATGAGTTAAATCTCACATTTGACATTACAAGCATAGGAACCCTTCACAACCAAATTATAACATACATACGGCAAGGCTTCTGAGTTAGGCACCGCGTCCGGTTGGTCTAGTAGGATCTTGAAGATCTTTCTTGGTCATTTGGCTAAGATCGAGTAGGATTTTGAATAGACATGTGAACACACGAAGTATATCAACATAATGCTTTCGTTTCTTGACATTGACCTGCAGCATTGTAATCCTTAAAAGTTAAGTACCCTCCCTCTCTTTCTCTCAACGCCGAAGAAAGAACTACATTTATATATAATTCTTTGCCATTGGTGACCAAATTTAAGGCCTTATCCTTTAAAATGTTTTTTTAAAAAAAAAAAAAAATCATTGGAGGAGGGGGAAGGGGGGCTGAATAATCCTATTTATAACAAATTGTCCAAAAACAACAAATTAACAAACAATCTCAATTCCATTTCATTCACTTTTTATACAAAACATCATTTCAAATGAAAAAAGATGAATAAAACCAACTAAAAAAGAGAGTAATTCTTACTACTCTCCCCCCCCCCAACATGCATCTTTTACAAGAATGATCAATACACAACACTTCTCTTTGTGACAGCATAGCTTCTGCTCCTTGGATAAAACAAATTCGCCTTCACGTCGCGGCCGCCAGCACCAACTTCTTCAAAATCACACGGCCTGTCCTCATCGATCTTGCCCATTCCGACGCTAGCGGACTTGGGCAATCCCTTCGATCCGGCCGTACTCGACATGGCCGACTGCGTCGCCTGCTGCTTGAGAATCAAATCCATGTCAATCCTATCAACCGAAGTCCTCGCGGAGGCAGCTCTGATAAGCTCTCTAAAATCCTCATCATCACCGCACCTCGACGAGCTGACACTGAAGCTCTTAGGCAAAGTTACCGCGCTGCCCATGGTGTGGCTGTAGCCCACTCCTTGCGCGCAGCTTGTCATGCTTCGGACATAAAGGTCTTTTGTTTTTACCAGAATCCTAAAGGGTATTGTTATGAACCGGACAAACTTGTTCTGGTTGTGTCCCTTGATTCCCATTCTGCGCTAATTCCCAGTGACCCAGTGATGAAAGGTAAAGAAAGATTGGTGACAGAAAACCTTGTTAGCTTTTTTTTTTGACGGAGTGAGCGTGAGGGAAACAAAGGTTTTGTAGAGGTGAGGAATTAAGAAGCCGGTGCGTTTGAATAGAAGGTGGGTGCGAGGCAAGAACACGTTGAGATTGGACTTTCTCAAAGCACGCCGGATTAGAAAACCAGATAAGAACGAGCAGACTAAAGACTAATCCTGTGTCAGAAAAGGTAGGCCAAAATTAAAAAAAGTAGGATTGAGTTGACTGCCGGCCTTTCAACATTTATCGCCATTCACACTTTCGTCTCATTTGCTGAGTCACCGTTGTATTGTATCCTAATCTTGGAGTACAAGCCAGTCCCCCCTCTCACCTTCCTCTTTCTGAAAGGAGCTTTTCATTTCTTTAAACAAATTTAATTGACAAATAGATTAATTTTAAAAAAATATATATATAAGGGGGGAAAATATAGAAACCTTAGGTTATGTTGGTCCAAAATTGACTCAATCTCAGTTTGGCCGGCCTACTGCATGACGAAATTTAAGTAAAAATGCAATGAGTAAGGTTTTACTAAGTTGAGCACGTTTTACTTAGGTGTAATTATTCTCTTAATACTTATTTTATATTAAACTAATTAATATAACGAATTTTAAGTAACTGATACAAAATTGGTTAAATATTGTTATTAAGGTTGTGGGGCTCGGACTACTGCGTAAGTGTAACCATCAAAGGGCGGCTATAGTTTGATAACTGTAGCTTGTTGGCGCCCATCGTATGAGGTTTCCCTTGGGCGCAATCATTTTCAACGAGACGTCGTGATCAATCAACGTGTTCAAAGAAAGAGTTGTAGAAAATAACGAGAGAGGTAGGACCGTGGGAGGAAACCAGAAAGATGGAGGGTAATGACTAAAATAGACTACTTTGTGGCTCAATTTCAATTTTAAATGATAATGGGAAAATAGTAATTTTTTAAGTGTTTAAAACTATTTTTAAGTATCAAAACATCTTTTCAGGATAGATTTAAGAATTTATTTTGGGACATAAATTTTTTACGAACTGATTTATAAAAAATTCTTATAAATTAATTTTTAAAAGTAACATGTAGTTTTTAAACATGTAAGAAATATATTTTTTATTAATATTATTAAAAAAAATTGAGAAAGACATGTTATTAAAAAAAATATATATAATTTTCACATGTTAAAAATACATGTCACTTTTAAAAGTTAATTCAGTTTGTAAGAAATTTGTGTACTTTATCTCATCTTGTATCTTATCTTTCGATCTTTATCTTTTTACGAAATTACTAAAATATTTGACTGAATCATTGATTACTCCTAATCATGTAACTCAAATAAGAAAAATTTATGGGATAAGAGCACTTATATTGGGCTCAACAAAATAGCTTTTTTAGCTACTTTGTTGAGTCATGTATAAAAAATTTAAAAAAAAAAAACCTCCACATTTGGCTCAGCAAAATACCCAATATTTTGCTGAGCTGCTACAGTGCTCAACAACTTTGCTGAGCACTGTAACTCACCAAACCATATTTTAATTAATAAAATAATAATCTCTCTCTCCTCTCTCTTCTTTCTTTATTTTCTTTTTTTTTCCCATGCACCTTCTTCTCTCCTGCGCCTTCTTCTTTTCTCTTTTTTTTTTTTTTATTTCCTGCGCCTGCTTTCCTCTTTTTGTTTTTTTTTTTTAGTAATCCTCTTTGGTATTGAATGCTTCATTTTTTTTTAAAAAAAAAAAGACCTTTAAAAAAGATCAAATTTTTTTAAAAAATGACCATTATGAAAAAAATGAATTTTTAAAAATATTATCAATAAAAAATGACAAATTTTAGAAAATATAATTATTTAAGAAAATGATAAAGTTTCAAATATATGATTGTTAGAGAAATAATAAAAAAAGAATAGATAATGAATATTTAAATGAAATAATAAAAGTTGTTAGCTAAAATACTTAGCTAAATATAGGTTCTTTTGAAAAGTTGTTAGCTAAAATGAAAAAAGTAAAATTTTATCTAAAATTTGGTCAAATATTTGCTGAGACCAATATGAATGCTCGGGGAGATATGATTGTCTCGTTTGAACTCGTTAGCGGTCAAATTTCTTTAGGGGAAAATTAAGATTTAACCAAAAAAAAACAGGCCTTGGTTTCAAAAAAATTTTCAATAATAATTTCTAATGAAAGGCCCACGGTGATGGGCTTGGAACGTCACGCACACATCACCATTGGCTAAAGCTCACATCAAAGAGAAAAAAGATATACTTGGTATTCTCACTGTAGTCTATTTCATTTAAAAAAAAATAATAATAATTTTTATTAAAAATAAAAGAAAATAGAATATAATAATTTTACAATAGTCATTTTCATAGCATAAGAAAATGATTATCTGAAGTGTTAAAGTATATAATAACGATAAAAATTCTATTAGTAATTAGATCTTAATATACCCACAGGAAAGCTGATCCATATATATTACCAAAAATTATATATCTAAGATTTGTAACTTCCATAATCAATAATTATTTCTCTTGATTGGTTATATAACCCATGGAATACCAAAAATTATATATCTAAGATTTGTAACTTCCATAATCAATAATTATTTCTCTTGATTGGTTATATAACCCATGGAATAAAAGTTAAACTAGTGACTATTCAATCCAATCTTTTAGAATATCAAATTCTAAATCTCTCTAAATTCTCTCATTTTTTTTATTCAAATACTATTTAAGTTGTGGATATATGCGTTTTGTTATTGTAATAAAACACAACTGTTAAGTTCTTTCTATTTTGAATGTGAGGAGCATGACTATAAAGTGTAAAACACTTACAAAAAATTCTTATATGTGAATTATTAATAAAAGGTGCACATCATAGAACTCTATATTTTATATTTATGTTTTTTCAACAATTTCTTATAAAATAAAATAAAAATCATTTCACGTATTAAATATATCCTAAATATATTAATTTTTAAGTTATGCACACTCCTACACCCTGACTTGTAGCCTTCAAAAATTCATCTTTGAATAATTCACCTTGTGTAACTGAAAAAAAGAATAATAAATAAATAAAGCCAAGTGCACCTTATAGTCAATGAAATTTTGGGTGTTTTCATTGGGTCCCCTTTGCTAAGAAAAGCGTGTCCAGTTACCAAAAAAAAAAAAACAAGTTGTGAGTAGTTTTTGCATTGCTTTCAGTCGCATGCGACTATTTCCCAAGTGTGACACCTCATCGAAATACCAAAGTTCATTTCAAATTGAACTTTTAGTGCAGATGAAAGTCAAATTGACCTGTGCAGCGTTCACATAGGTTAAGAAGTCATCAATTTTTTTTTTTTTTGGGTGGTTGGTTAAGAAGTGATAATTCAAATTGAGATGATCTTTCAAGGAGTGGGTGAGATGGTTGTTTGATAACGGCCCACTTATTTGAATTATAGCCAATTTGTCTATTGTGAAAACTAATTAAACTATGTTTTGAGTCGTTTCTTGTTAATTCGATTAACTATTCTTCTTTTATAATATATATATATATATATAACAAGTTAGTAAAATATATCTGTATTATATGAGGTCTGATCTCACTTTCAATGCAATTGGAGTCCATTCATATAAAAGTGCAAGACTATCCTCGCTGTATAACCAAAGATTAACAGGCATCATCCACTTAACATGTATTGGTGAAAGATGTCAAAGTTATATGGAATAGTTTGCAATTTTAAAATATGATTCATGTTAAAAGGGAAGTAAATGGAGTAGTTTATATTCTAGTCAAGTAAACGCGTTTTCTTATGAATGAACAAGTTCGTATGGAGAAGACCCTTGCTATGTTTGTGATCTTGTAACTCCTGAACGCAGAAAGTTTTAAGTCCCTTTTTTATGAAATGTTTGTGTGGTTGAATTAAAAAAAAACCATGCATTGGTCGAGTTTTTTTATTGATTCAAATCCTTTATATAGATCTACAAATGACCAAAATCATTAAAATTGGATTATTAAAATATTTTCTCATATTTAGACGCCATATAACAAAAAATCCTAACGTTAATGTCTTGTTAGAATTGTTGAGACTATGCAATTTAGGCTTCGTTTATTTTTGACGTAAAATACTTTTTGTTAGAAAATATTTTTCGATGTTTGGTTCGCATGGCAAATCAATGACAGCCAACTACCTTCGATGGCGGAATTTGACAAAGGATTCCGACAACTTCCTGTAGCGAATTCCATAAACCTCCAGTAACGGAGAATGAACTGTAAAAAAGAGTGCGTACGAAAAAAATAAGCTCAAACTCGAAAAATGGTTTACAGATTCAAAAAATGAAAACTATTTTACGAAAATTAATAAAATTTTCTTAGTCTATGAAAATGTTTTCGGTTTAACCATGATTTTCTGTCGTGCTAGGCAAACGGAGCCTTAATAAAAAACAAAGAAGAAAAAAAAAAAGGAGAAAATAAATCATAGAAAATTGATGTGGTTGGGCATTATGCCTACGTCCATAAGAGCAAGCCTCGGTACTAATTTCATTATGTCATGGTACATTGAAATTTCCAATATACATTTGCCATACCATGGGAACTTCTTACAGACTATGTTACTTTCTCATTCATTTAGATTTCAGAGTATGAGCTCTCTATAAAAGTTGATAATAATCTAAAGATATAAAACATGAAAGAAAGACACAGATATTAAGGTGATTCGGTATATGATATACGTTCACATGTGAAAGCTTAATAGGCTACTTGATTTTGATTGAAGTACAACACTCTATTTATAAGGCTTTACAAACGATTTCAATTACAAACGAATTCTTTAAATTAAGGTAATTAAATATCTTAATTTTAGGGTTATCAAATCAGCATTAATCATAAAGGATTTATAGCCTTAATCCTTATCACCCCATCTTTTAACATGTTCTATAATCTTTCTGGTGTATGAACAGTGAAGCTGCATTCTCTTTCTATTATAAATAAGTAAAACTAACCAATGAGGTCTAACTCAAATAACTTTGTCATTAAGCTTGTTTGCGACGTACCCTTTCTGTCCAACTTTGTTAACTATCACTGACCGTTTGTATGTTACCATAAATACCATAGCTACATGTAACATAATTTTTTTTTTAATTATTATTTTTTTAAAGTATTAGGATTTGTTGAGTTTACAATTTTAAAAATACGATTTAAAAGTAGCGATTTGAAAATGTGATTTTTAAAAAATAATATTAAGCGTTTAACAAAATTACAGTTTAACCTTTAAAATTATGCATTTTCAAAAAAAAAAAATATCACATTGCCTGTAATTTGAAAACACATTTTTACTTTTCACATTACAACTTTTTAAAAACGCAATCTTAAGTAATCTAGTTTTTACAATTTAATTTAAATTCATAATACCAATTACGCTCTTAAGCTTTAATCAACTGCCTATGTAAATCCCTAAGCTCTGTCCCCAGTGACGAAGGGAGGGGGGGCCGGTTAGGGGGCCCCTGGCCTGGCCCCCCCACAAAAAAAAAAAAAAAAATTAAGCTTAATTTTTATTTTTTTACCTTTTGGCCCATACTCAAATTTTTTTTTTTGGCCTTACCTTATTAATTTTTTTTTTGTTTTGGCCTATACCCATATAATCTCTTTGGCTCCGTCCCTGTCTCTCCCGACCAACTCGATCAACAACTCCAAGTCCTCAGTCATCAAATGTTGTTTCAATATACATGCCATATCAGTATTGATGGAGCGCCACCCTATAATAATAGATATAATTATTAGAACATAACTAGTTTCAACTCTGTGTGCCACCATTAAGAAATTCTTATCTAATCAAGGAATATGATCATTTTTATTTTAAGTGAAATAAACCATTTTATTATTAATATTGGATTTCATAAATTTAATAGTGTATATATTATCACATATTGTAATGTTATTGTGTTATTTAAAAATTTTAAAAAACGTCGTAGCACCATGTTACAATGTTAAATGCAACAAAACAAAATCTTGACTATAAGTGAAATAAAGAAAGGGGTAAACCTATACACAAGCTGGAGGGGTCAATAGCCTCCCAAATTATATATATTATTTAGTTTCACCCCTAAATAGAGAAGATCTTGATCCCCTAATCATAGACTAGATGTATGTATATGTGTGTGATTATGGGCTAATTATATGGTGTGTGTGTCAAGGCTGGCTCAAGCTTTAGGCATTCGTCTAATGTCTCTAATTAATAATTATACAATAAAAGGTTTTTTCTAAAAAAACAAAAAAGAAAAGAAAAGTGCAACCCCCAATTATGGTAAAAAAATTGTCGTCTTAAACCTCAAGATCTATCAAGTCATACTTAAATAAGTTGTAACTTTGTCCTAAATATATCTTTAATCACATTAATATACTTTAAAAGGAACTTTTTTCCTTTTCAAAATTCACCATACTCGTTTTATATACATAAATAACAAATAATAATAAATCCTTGCATTATATTATGTCATGTTATTTTTGTAGTGTTATTAGATTAAAAGAATGTATAAACAAACCCAAAAAAAAAGAAAAAAAGAACCAAAACAAAAAAGCTATAAAGCAACAAGACAACCAACAAAACTTTACAAGCTAACTACCAAAAAAAAAAATGAAAAAGATAAAAATTACGAGCTAATATAGTATTGATGTGTAAATAAGATTTGAGTCGAGAAGGTGGAATAGAAATATAAAAAATAAGGTTAATTAGGATACTTGCAATGTTAAAATAGAATAAGGATTCTCTTCATTTTAAATAAAATTGATAGTATTAATTTTATGGTTATAATTTAAAGTTGATGTATCTAATGTTGTAAATAAAGTCAATGTTGGCATATGTGTCTTTTAAAAAATTTAAATGATGTGACATTATATACACTGTTAAATACATCAATTTTAAATCTCTACCATCATTTCATTTGAAATTGAAAAAATATTTATTGTAGCTAGCTAATTTTAGATAATGAAATTGATGATTGCCAGAATTGTCGTTTTTATTCTAGGGATCGATGATCCTACTACACCCAACTACATAATCTTTAAAAAAAAAAAATTATTAAGACATTTAAAACCACAGTTTAAAGAAATAGAGGATCAAATCAATTTTTATCAATCTTTTGTTTAAAAAAAAATATTTATTTTTTCATTTTGAATCTAATCTACTTTAATGATTTTATAACAACTCTTACATTTTTTCTTTTTGTAAGTTTCTATTATTCTCCTCGTGGATTTAAAAATCATATATTTTCTCGTTAAGTAAATGTAAAAACATACATTTAAAAATAAAAGGAAATTGTACTTAAAATAGAGAGCAGCAAAGTTAATGACTGCAGCCGCGGCGACCTTAGTCGACGTAAAAAAACATGTCGCCCTTATTTAACCATCTTGGCGACGAACTTATAAATGTCGCCATGTCAGTACTTCAAACCTTTTGAGGCGAAAGCTTTCGAAACTTGACCACCTTAAGGTCGCCACCAATAATAGAGAAAATAAACCTAAAACTGACTTCTACTGCGAAGGAAAACGACGACGTTCCTCTATTATTAACGAAAGGCATTCCCCACCACATGTTGCATCTTGAATGTGCACCACTCTCCAGAGTCCACGCACGGCAAGCAAATCCAAAACTCTCTACCCCAATTGAATAGGGGAAAAAAAAAAAAATCCAGAACTCACTGTGTCTCGCAGTTGCGCACGACGCAACGTCAAAGAGCAGCTAGCAGCCTAGCACTAGGCGGGGCTGGGCGGATAGGTTCATGGGCATCAAATTGGCACTGATTTCAGTGGCTGTGATGTTGTACACCTGTCAAGCAGGCAGCAACCTCCACCCCTTGATCCTAATACCTGGGAGTGGTGGGAACCAGCTAGAAGCCCGGCTAACCGCTGGCTACAGACCGTCGAGCTTGTACTGCAACAGGTGGAACCCGGTTGTGAAGAAGAAGGAGGGTTGGTTCAGGCTATGGTTCGACCCCAGCGTGCTCTTAGCTCCCTTTACCAAGTGCTTTGCTGAGCGCATGATGCTTTATTATGATCCTGATTTGGATGATTACCGCAATGCTCCTGGGGTTGAAACCAGGGTCCCTCACTTTGGTTCCACCCAGTCCCTTCTCTACCTGGACCCTCATCTCAAGTAAGCTCTTTTGCTTTCCCCCATCTTTCTTTACATTTGTTGGTAAATGAAGCTACTTTGATTTTGATCAAACTTGTTAGCTGCGGATTTAGCCGATAATTGTTGACACCACACGTAAACTTGACATGACTAAGACACAAAATTAGTGGCTTAAAATTTAGTAAAATAGAATTCTGATTAAATTTGGTCGACCTGATAAATAATGGGTTAATTTCATGTCAATCTTCTTAATCAACAAGTAACACGTATAACTTGTATAAATTAAAATATTTTTTAATTTTTACTATTAAAAAATTAAAACTCTGAAGTTTAAGACAAAAAGTTACGCTCAATCTCATTTCTAGCTCTAAAAATATAATTCCGTAGCATAATTCATTTCTTATGTTCAATACTTGGAAAAATTATTGTACCACTATCGTTGTATAAGATAGCATTTTCATGCTCAATAATTGATGTTGTTAGTTAAACAATTTGTGCGGGTCGGGACAGATCAATTGAACAGTGTCTATTTATTAAATGGGTTATCCGGATGAGATTGTATCATTTGTCTATTTAAATGAGTTGTGTTAGAATTAAAAGAATTAACTCGTTTAATTAAATAAATTAAATTTGAGTTAACTTTTATTATTTTATAATTATGTCTCAACCAAATTTAAACCGAAAAAGCGAAGACGAATGGTTGAATGGTTTTTTGTTAAGGTCAAATAAAATGCCCAGAGAGTAGAGACTCCCTGGAGCCAAGACGAAGCCTGCTTTATTTCATGAATATTCTGATTTGGGCTGGGCTGCAATCAATACGGGTGTCTCAAAACTTGAAATCATAGAACCCGTTAACCACTTGTCTTTAGTCCTATTATATAGGCTTTGAGCTATTAGCCCAGCAAACCATCTGAAATGGTGACTAGGAGGCCTTATTACCTAGCGTAGTCGTGCTTTTTGTTTGAGAATAGATATCAAAGGAATATAATTAATAAGAAAAAATGAGGTCTTGATGGAATTAATAATGTTATAACTTTTTAGTAACTCTCTTACTACTTGCTAATATGTGTTATTGTGTGATTGGAGTCACGTCCGCCACTAAAAAAACAAAATTAACGCCCTCTAATCACATGCTCACGAGTGTCAACAAGTTGGAAAAGAATGGTAAATTGGTAATTGCATCATTTTTCATCTGGAAAAAACAAGAAAAGTTCCAATCGTAACCGATTCAGATATCAACCATTGGAAGCTTACCATATGGCTATGCATAGTGTTGCTGTTTGATAGATAAATTCATAGTTAACAAAGTAATCATCTAATTATATATCATTCTGCTGTTGAATCAAATGACTAAATAGTTGAGCAATTTGTGTGGCAGCTCAGTTTTAAACAAACAGTAATCACATTTACAGGCACATTACAGCATACATGGCACCCCTGGTGGAATCTCTGGAACAAATTGGATATGTGAATGGGGAAACCCTGTTTGGAGCTCCATACGATTTTAGATATGGTTTAGCAGCGGAAGGTCACCCATCCCATGTGGGTTCCAAGTTCCTACAAGACCTGAAGGGTTTGATAGAGAACGCAAGCTCTTCTAATGGAGGGAAGCCAGTGATACTTATCTCCCACAGCTTAGGAGGCCTCTTTGTCCTCCAACTTCTCAGCCGAAACCCGCCCTCTTGGCACCAAAAATTCATCAAACACTTCGTCGCGCTCTCTGCCCCATGGGGAGGCACTGTGCAGGAGATGCTCACCTTTGCTTCTGGGTATTCACTTGGAGTGCCTCTAGTAGAACCATTGCAGGTATTGATGAAATTATTTAATGAGAGTTGAAGTTGTTCCTCGTATTTGAAAATTTTATCTTTTTCTCTATTAGTGTCTTACATTTTGTTCCGCATTGAAAAGTCTAAGAAAAATTTGTGTGCTTTATAAATAATTGTCTTTCACCATGTTTATGATAGCTTTAAAGGAAAAATACATTTAACCCATTGACATTTGACCTTTTTTTTTAATCTTGCCTTCAAATATTTAAAAATTAGTAATGTACTCAACCAAAATTTTGAATTTTGTAATGTAGCCCATCTGTTAGATAATTTTGTCTTCTTTTATGAAAAATACCGCACACCAATAACTTTTTTAGAAAATTTAGTCTTTTTTTACGAAATTGTCTAAAAGATGGGTTTCATTGTAAAATTCAAAAACTTGATAGTGGTACATTGACAATTTTTAAAAATTATAGGCAAGATTAAAAAAGCGGTCAAACTTCAAGAGATTAAATGTATTTTTTCTTAGCTTTTGGATAGACACATGCTAGTAGAGTCATACTAACAAACATATTTTAACAGTAATAAACTGTTGTTTTAACATTCATATTTTAACCATCATAAATTGCTATTTCAATAGTAATAAACTGCTCTTATAGACCAATTTCATAAATTCGATTAACACACTTTTTTCTCCTCCTCTTCTATGTTTTTATACATTTTCTCGTTCATAGTAGTGTTAAAGTTTGCAATCTGCGCATTATTATTCCAGCAGTATTGTATTGTGATGACAAAATTGTTGTGTTTCCTTTGTAAAACTTATTGTATAAATGGGAAACAATATTTTGTGTAGAAATTCAGCCATGTCCAAACAGTTTCGTTATTCTGATTTCTTTAAATTCCGAACTTCCAACATCGATCTTTAATTTCTAAACAGGTACGAGAGGAGCAGAGGAGCTCAGAAAGCAACCTATGGCTCATGCCTAATCCCAAACTATTTGGTCGCGAAAAACCACTTGTGATTACTCCGAACGCAACCTATTCAGCCCATGACATCGCCCAGTTTCTCAACGACATAGGATTCCCACGAGGGGTACATCCTTACAAGTCTCGCATTTTGCCTTTGACAGAAAAATATGCAGCCCCTGGGGTGCCTATCACGTGTATAATCGGGAGTGGTGTTAGGACGCCGGAGACTTTGTTCTACCGGGCAAATGGTTTCGATGAGCAACCGGAGGTTGTTTACGGGGATGGAGACGGGACGGTGAACATGGTGAGCTTGTTAGGACTTGAATCACTGTTGTCGGACAAGAATAATCAACCCGTTAAGGTGATCACAATTCGTGGGATTTCTCATACATCAATACTCAGTAATGACGCTGCACTTGATGAAATTATAGAGGAAATTTCAGGTGTCAATTCAGGTGTAGAGTATTCAAATAGGGCTAGCTCATAACTGTGATGCATCATGTCATTGGGCAAAACCACAAAAAAAACACTTCATGACTTAGCATATTCATTATTTTGTGGTCACCTTTTCCATTCGAGGAATGCTATGTACAACACCACTATCTTATTATACTGACGTGATATTGTCAATTCAACGTTAGATCGATCATTATTAAAAAAAAAAAAAGATTAATTATGGATTGACAATAACATATCAACATCGTGTGATATATAGCATTTTTCTTTTTATTCTTCGGATGGTCGGTATGTGACTTTAGTATAAGGAGCATCCATCCATCTTTAATTTGGATAATGAACTAGTTTATAGTCAATCTGGATTGAGATCCCATATAATTGGAAATTCTTCTAATTGGAAACAATTGTGAGAGATTGCAGGCAATTTCGATCTCCAATTTATTATTTTTAAAAAAGCAATCCATAGATTATTCATGATGATTTTTGCATAATTTCATTTTTTGTGGTTCTTGCATGATCGTCCTTTTTTTTTTTTATGTTGGTCAAACAATACAGAACCTAATCTATCTCTCTCTCTATCTGTGATTCGTTCAGAACCTAATCTCCGCAAAAGTACACAACCTAGCTATGTGCTAGATTTTCAGAGCCACCAGTATAATGAATACTACCAATACAAAAATATAAAATGAGCTTGTCATGAGAACAAACTTCTGTAATGGTGGGGCAAAAATGATTCTTCTTTACGTGCCTATCAATTATGGAGCAGGAAAAGTTCAACTGGATCTTACATTTCCTAAATCTTCTGATTTTTTTTTTAATTGACACAAAAAAAAAAAAAAAATCAAGTAATGGGCCAGGATTTCCAGTGAGTTCGATTGTTGGTGTGACAGATGAGACGAAGAGAAATAAAGGTTTTCATTTCAAAAAAATAAATAAATAAAAGTTTTGGTCGTGGCTTTTTTTTTTTTCATGTCTATGGTTCAATTTTTTTTTTTTGGTATAAATAATTTTTTTTTATCACGCCTGTCAACAAAATTGAAAATTTATCCGATTTGTATGAAAAAAACATTTTATACGAATTCAAAACTTTACCCGACAAAAATAAATATACGAAATGACTATGTCTTATAAGGTTCAGTCATTAAAAAAAAAAAAAGAAATAGAGAGAAATAAAAGAAGGCAAGTGCTTTAGAGGCAAAGGAAATATAATAAATATGGCAGCGTGAAGGTTCACGTTGTCTTTCAACAGCTAGCTTATTGCTTCAGGCTTTGCACATGATATGCGCCATACGGTGGGGATAAGTTGAGGTGATCGAACTGAACGTAAAATCTAATATTTTATAGCATCGATATCATCTCATCTAATCTAAATATCTAATGCATCCTAGTCAGTTAAATTAAAAACTTGCTCCTTGCATGCTTTGACCAGTCAATGTCGGTAAATAATAGGAAAAATCAATCAGATTCAATTTGGGCGCGCTTTTTGTTTGTTGTAATATGGATCAAGCATTTGCCCTCCAATTTTCACTTATTAAATAAATGCTACCACTCCCCCTGCTTGAATTCATACGCAAGTAAAGCCACTTTATCTTTTTTTAATTATTTGGTAAGTTTCCTCTATTCATTAACTGCATATGATAAGACGGGGATGTTTTATTGAACATAGTTTTCTTTAAAACTCGGTTGAGTATATTTTTTTTAACTTAATTTATAAAAGTAATATTTTTTTTAATAGGATGTTAGATGTATATGTTATTTTAATAAAAAAAAATTTAACTTTGTTTATATTATTAAAAAAAACTATATGTATTTCACATATTAAAATAATATATGTCATTTTTATAAATTGAATTAGAAAAAATTTAACCCAATTTAAAAAAAAATTATATCCTAATTTTATTGGACTTAATGGATTGGAATCTAATTTATTTTATGGTTAATGTCAAATTTTACAAATTTAATAATATTGAGCGAGTACTTCATACGAATTCAGAGAAAAGATTTTTGTTATTAAAAAAAAAAAGATAAGTGTATAATTTCCGGTTTATAATTATATAATGAAAAAAGAAAAAAACCAAATATATTTTCAGGAAAATTTGCACGTCAACCTTGTTTGAGTGATATTTTTCAAATATTAAACTCGAGATTCACACTATTAAGTGTTAATTCGTCTCTTTTTTTAATTTTTTCCTTTTTTAAATCAATTCAAATGAGTGCTTAAAAAAATGTTAACCGAGGTCTGAGCTCTTCAAAATCGGAATTTTTTTTTTCTCGCGAAATTGGGAAATAATTTCGAAAACTAGAGAAGAAGAATATTTGGTTTTTTTTTTTTTTTTTTAAAAAAAAGTGGTATGAGACAGGAAACCCGTGGGGTGGGGTCCTCGCAGAGCGTGCCTTTCATAAAGTGCCAGCTAATTGTTTGACCGGTCTTGGGGGGAGGTTTTATAGAATTGCATTGTATGTACGCCTCGATTGCCTTTTCCGGTCTCCGGTTTGACCATTTTGATGGTGCAAATTAAGGTGCGTCCTCTCATGCAATTGCTTGCTTTTTTGGCCAACACGACACTTACACGTGGTAGAGGGAACCGTGCGTCTTCGCACTTTTGATCTGGCTTCCCTTATTGTGTATTGACTAGCATATTTATTCAATTATTCAAATTAACACTTTCTTTTTAGAGTGCTATTATAAAGCAAGTTTTTTCTTTTTCGGGTCGTATTATAAAGGGAGTGAGAGAGGGATCTTGGACCAATAGTATTCTCTCTTGTTAAAGTATGTGTTAATTACATGATTAGATCTATTATTTATTATTGATGTAAATTTTTTTAGATAAATAGTTATTTAAATTTGGTATCAAATATCTTTTATTTGAATTATAATAGTTCACTTAAACGTTTAAAATAAATAATGATTTAATACTTCTAATGCAAATTATAGGTAGTATAATTGGATGTGAGGAAATAAGAACAAAGAGTGTTAATAGCGTTAATTACAATTTTTTTAATAAATTCTTTACAAACTAACGTAACAATTATTATGTTAATAACTAAAACGTAAATTGTTAGTGTTGCTAAGATTATCACAAGTTTTTTAACAAATTGACTTAACAATTATCTACTAGTCATTAAAATGTGAACTGTTACCGCGTTATATGACAATTTATATAACGCTTAACTCGTTTTATAAACTAACATAACAAGTTATATGATTACATTAGCCATTAAAATGTTAACCTTGACATGACAATTCACAATAACTCACTTACAACCACGTAAATTTATAGAGAGATTGTAGTAAAAATAGACATATCCCAAACATTTTCCTTGAACATCATAAGAACTTATAGGCAAATAACTTGTTACCAATACATTTGCTAAATCAAAGCATGTCGCCTCTTCAAAGATACAATTTTAAACACGAAATTTTTCATATGAGCTTTTTCTATGCCTACTAATGCTATTTTAATTCTAGTGCATAATTTTTCATCTAAACAAAAACTAACAAATTTTTAAATCCTAAAAACCCTTGAAAAAAAAATCAAAAATTTAAAATCTTTTTTCATGGGTAACTCCTCCACACTTGGGCGAAAAAGGATTCTAGGATGACCCTATAATGATGGTCTTAAAAAAGTGGTTATATCCTCTTTCTTTCTTTTCCTCCACTCATCTAAAAGAAAAAAGAAAATAGTAATTAATTATTAGTTTCATAATCAAACCAAAAAATTTGTAGAATCGTCCCAAAAGACCATTAGCAAATTATATTTGTTTTAATGTGTGACATTAAGAATTAGAGTTACGCAATACTTAAAAAAAAGTCCTTGGATTCAAATTGAGAAAAAAAAAAATACAAACTATCTTTTATAATTTTTTTTACGCCACCAAAAACAAATTCAAAATAGTGAACAATCTCCTGTCGAAAAGAAAAGAGAAAGAAAAAAAAAAAAAAAAAACTGAGGATAAACTTCTCTGCAACAAGTATACGAACCCATAACGAAGTCATGTGGGTTGCCACGTCGAAATACATGCCTTGTACCCTGCAATTACTTTTGAATGTGGGGAACATCAATTTCTCTTTTAGACAATCTCAGCCTGGTCAGTTCAGGTCAGGTTGTTGCGTCTTCGGCTCCTCTGGATTATCTCTCCCGAGGGGATACGACTCACAGAGAAAATAATAAAATATATATATTTTTTTTTACAAATTTAACCCCCTAAATTTTTTTTAAAAGTGAAACAAAATAAAAAAAAACAAATAAAACAAAAGACCGGATACTGCAGTGACTGAGTTGAGGATAGGAGTGCACGTGTGGTGCACTGTGCCCAAGAACTGGACCACAGGCTATAACCGGTCACTCCCGGTAAAATTCTTTACTTCCCCCAAGAAAATCATATTAGTAAAAGAGAAAAAGGGGAAAAAAAAGAAAAAAAAAAAGAAAAAGGAAAAAGCCATTTTATGGGGTTCTCATTACCTGCTCCAAAAGAAGACCAAGGAGTGGAGGAGACTGTGCAGAAGATTAGCTTTTCCTTGTGCTTTACTCTCTGTCTCTGTTTCTTGCTCTTTGAGACTTGGTATGGTTATGAATTTTCCCATTCTTTCATGTCCATGCTGTTCCAAATAGTAATTTGCCAATTTCTAATTTCTGTTTTGTTTTATACAATTTGGGTAAGCTGAGGTGGGGGATACTGTTCATGAATGAGTGGGTTTGTAGTGCTTTTCTATCACTTTTGATAGCGTCTTTTTCACTGATCTGGGGCTGATGATTTCACACTTTTGTTTGAGCTTGAAGAGGAAGTGAGCTTTGGTATTAGGGAAGAAGATTGCAAATCCATCATTTCCCTGTTGATGATGACGATGATGGTAGTGAAGAAGAATGTGACCCTTTTGACCAGAGAAAGAAAGAGAGAGATCAGATAAAGAGAAAAGAGAAAGAAAGCCTTGGGTCGAGAAAAGATGTCCCCTTTGACGGGCATTGTTGCTTGTGGATTGTCAATGAGAGAGATTGAAAGAGAGACAAAGTAAGGGTGAGTGAGAGAAAGAGAAAAAAACACCACTCTCCTCCTTTCTCTTTCCCACACGTTTCTTGTCCTCTGGATGTGATGGGTCTCCTGCAGTTGCAATTTTAAGGCTCTCTCTCTCTCTCTCTCTCGCTCTTTCTTGTGTCAAATTTTCTTTGAGCATTTGCGAAGAGGGTGTTCGACAGAATGCCGATGTACCAGCCGTCTACTCGGAGAAGAGATGCGGGGGATGTGAAGCTCGACGTGGGTGGTGGTGGGCAAGTATTGGATCTGGAAACCGCCGTGAAAGATGGTATTCTGGGAGGCGACGGCGGTGCGTTCTTCGGCGGAGGTGTCGCCGAGAAATCGGATTTGAAGACGATGGTGGCCGAGCTGGAACCCATAGATGTTCCCTCGGTGTTTATCTGCCCAATCTCATTGGAGCCGATGCAAGACCCCGTGACACTTTGCACGGGCCAAACCTATGAGAGATCCAACATTCTCAGATGGTTCTCTTTGGGCCACTTCACTTGCCCCACTACGATGCAGGAGCTCTGGGATGATTCGGTCACGCCGAATAAGACTCTGCACCAGCTGATTTACAGTTGGTTCTCGCAGAAGTACTTGGCGATGAAGAAGAGGTCGGAGGATGTGCAAGGAAGGGCCTTGGAGCTTTTGGAGACGCTGAAGAAGGTGAAGGGTCAAGCTAGAGTTCAAGCTCTCAAAGACCTGAGGCAGGTCGTGGTTGCTCATGCTTCGGCGAAGAAGACAGTAGTGAACAATAACGGTGTACCTTTGCTTTCTTCTCTGTTGGGTCGTTTCACTTCGCACGCAGTTGGGTCGGAGACAATTGGGATTCTTGTGAATTTAGATCTCGATTTGGAGTCAAAGGCCGATTTGATGCAACCCGCGAAGATATCCTTAATGGTGGACATGTTGAATGAGGGATCCATTGATACGAAGATCAATTGCACGAGATTTATCGAAATGTTGATAGTTGGTAAGGATTTTTCATCTGAGATTGTCTCAAGCTTGAGTCTTTTGGTTGGATTGTTGAGGCTGGTAAAGGATAAAAGACATCCAAATGGGGTCTTGGCCGGTCTTTGTTTGCTCAAGACGGTCTGTTCCCACGAACCAATCAGGAGCTCTGTTGTGAGCATTGGGGCAGTTCCCCAGTTGATTGAGATCCTTCCCCGTTTGAATAATGAGTGTTTGGAAGTAGCTCTTTCTGTACTTGAGGTATTGTCCACTCTTCCAGAAGGAAGATTGGCTTTGAAGGATTGCCCGAATTCCATACCGAATGTGGTGAGGTTAATGATGAAGGTTTCTGAGAGCTGTACGCAGTTTGCACTGTCAATCTTGTGGGCTGTTTGCAAGCTTGCCCCAGAAGAATGCGCTTCACTTGCTGTGGAGGCAGGTTTAGCGGCTAAGCTGCTTCTTGTAATTCAGAGCGGTTGCGATCCGATTATGAAGCAACGGTCCGCTGAGCTTTTGAAATTGTGTAGTCTAAATTACACAGCCACCCTCTTCATTTCCAAGTGTAAGCTTACAAGAACGATACAATGAAAGCATAATTAGAAGTTGTTGATATACATCTCAATTTTTTTTCCCTTTGGCCTGAGGGACCAAGGAACCAAAGAACTTGTGGGATGGATGAAGCAGAATTTGAAACGGAGATTCATTGGGTTTCTGAGGTACCCTTTCCTCTTTTGTGTATACTGAGAAGTTAGATTCTATGAATTAGTTACAATTATTCAAGAAGCAACATAAAATGTGGATTGATATTGCTTGTTGCATGGTTATAATCCATTGTCTATAAGCAGGCAGTGTTCACTGAATTTTCCCAATATTCCCCAGAATCTTCGTTCGGATTGGCCTATGTTTATTTGGGAACAGTAGTTCCAATCTTGAAACCAGATGCTGATTGTTCCGATCCGCAAGAGAGCATTGTATATTATGTGATCCGTGATAGAGTTGGTCGGGGTTTGGCTGTGAAAATACGGGAAAGATGTTGGAATTCTCGTAAGCATGTGTTTGAATTGTAATTGTATTTTTCTTGGCAAAGTAATTGTAGTCAATTTTACATGGATGTTCATCCTAATTTTTGTCCCCTTTCTTGTGAGGATTGTGGGAACTCTCTATTTTCCTTTGGGTTTTGAAGGGGGTTTATCACTTGAGTCTCACCGTTCTAGAGTTTGTAGAGCTTCTTTGGCTTTAAACACAAAAACCATTTACACCCATTTGTATTTTTCCTACATGATTAATTATAAGTTGCTTATGTTCAAGCTTGTTCATCCTATTTTTCAGTTCTCTCTCTCTGTATTTACAAACGCATGCTTACAGACGAGCGAGCAGTCTTAGTACTGATATATGCACCATCGAACTGACTCCGTTTTAAGCCAAGGACTACCAGCATTAACCTGCCCATTTAACACGGATCTACCCAACTCAACATGACAATCGGCTTGTTAATTGAAAATATTGAATATGTATAGTACATTGAATACAGTGAGATAAATCTAAGAGCTATCTGGGTGTGTCTACTCTCAACACATCATACGTACGCCTCTCTTCTCTTACCATCTTAATCATGTGTGCATAAATTTTTGGACCTTTTCTTTTTGCAAGTCGATTTTTAAAGGTGAATTTTACTCGAAGTTTGCATAATTTGATATTAGAGTTAAGCACCATGTCAAAATGCAGCTCGTTGAGTATGAGATCGAAGGAGTTATGGCTTTGTAGTCGAATTACGGAGTGAGCGACTTATAGATTAGATTAAAATGTTTTGGTATTATATATGGGCACAGTGTTAAGCTATTAGTACGAAATGTGATGGTATATTACGATTTTAAGTGTTTTACATGGTTTAAGTACAATCTTAATTATGTGTATATAAACTATTTGACATCTTTTTTTTATAAACCGGTTTTCAAGTGTAATTTCTGCCCAAAGTTTATATCATTTTCTTTCCAAATGGTTAGGATTTTTTTTAAATGATTGATACAAAGGGGGTTAATAATGTGAGGATATCATATCTTGTATTTATCTAATGTTCAAGGGCCCTCAATGCCACTTTTGTCGTCACGAATGTGTGCACACGGACAAGCCATCGACCGCGGAAAGGAAAAGGAACTTCAAATCCTTGTCCTCCTGAAAAGAAGAGGAGGGCTAGAAACTTTTGAGGCATTGGCAATATGGCATCTTTGAATGAATCCAAATTATGAAATTTCCATGATAGTATAAGAAAATGTCATTCAAAGTTAGTTGCATATTGCAAGCACAGTGGCATAGCTGTCCTTCCAAATTAGGAGGGCTTTAATGCTTTCCTCGTTCTTTTGTTTTATTAATTTCGAGACTCTTCGTATGTATGACTATTTTTTTAAAAAAAGATCCACCGCAATAGTGCAATTTTATGTGAGAGTATTGACGATTCTTACTTGCAGCGGGCAGGTAATCAAACAATCTAAATGGGTGAAACTTGCCTAAACTCTCACATGTTATACCTTATTGCAGTGCAATACGAGCAAAGCTATTGTACAAGATCATGATCTCACCATAAGTGGTTGACACTTTGAATAAATGTAGACCAACTTTCATAATCAGATCTGAGTTAGATCGCCAACCAAACTAACCATTCGAATTGTATTTTGAGCCCTTGAGTGGTTTTGCAAATCTACCTACCCATACAAAAAACATTCATTATTGATTAGAAATGGGAAAACCAGCCTAAAAAAGAAGTAGCTGCCAGTGGCATGAAGCCTGAACTACCACTGTAAAGAATTGTATCTTTCTGTTTGGTCCAATTTTAGTTTAGTTACACTGTCAACATTCATTGTTTGAGGTCTACATATTTAATATTTTTCAAGGTCGCTAGCTTATTTATTTATTTTTTTCGTAACTTGATAATCAAGATATAGGCCTAGGCTTTTGGGTAATTAAGATTCGATGGCGGTTAGCTCCTTGATTTTTAAACGTAGCTGGGGTCAGGTTCTTGGTCAACAATTTCATTTAGCTTTGAATAAATAAAAGTTAGCATGAAAGGTATGAATGCAAGTGGTGAATAAGATATTTCAATAGATAATGCTCCAACTTTATAGCTCACACGATGAGCTTGATGCAATGAATAAATTACATTATAAATCCATAGTGTCAAAAATAATTTTAGTTCTTACCCAAAAAAAAAAAAAAAAAAGTTATATTTTCCAACCGTACAAATATCTGGCCATTCAGCACAGATACCTTACCACAAAGTTACAAACTATCTCCTGGACAGGGTTGGAACCGAAATTTCTCAAAGTATCAAACTATCAATAATGGGTCTAAAGTCTAGTATTTACATATATACCCCCCAAATGTCAATGGTTTTGCAATTATAACCTCTAACTTTTAATTTTTACAATGTAGGTATCTCAAGAATGTTTTCTTTTTAATTTTACCTTTTTTTTGTTGAAATGCCCCAATTACCTTTTTTTTAAAAAAAAAAAAAAACAAAAACAAATTTTCACCCATGTCGTCTTGGACTCGTGGGTCACACCATACAGTTATGAATTTTGAGTGTTTTTCTTTTTTAGTTGAGATATTTAGAGCATTTTAACAAAAATAGGTAGAATTAAGAGTTCGAAGATATGATTACAAAATTACCAATAGATTTAAGGTATGAGTGAAGTTTTCTTTAAAATTTTTAAAAGAAAATTTGAAAGCCAAGAAAGCCATGCCCATGACTAATATGTAGTTTCATGCATGCTAGTGGATTTCGAACATCCTTAAATTGTTAGCCAAGCTTTGTAACTGGTTGACATCTAAAGTTGATAGGAGCGCCAACTATTGCATTCATAATTAAGATAGACAGCTAATTTCAAATTTTATGGTAGCATTCTCACCACCTCTTTCTTCTTCTTGACCCCTTACATAGGAAAGGATCTTCTCTTGTAACTGTTTTTATTTTTGTTTTTGTTAGCTTTTCTTTCCTTTGAACTGCTTTTTGTTTTGCTTGTATTGCTATCTCATCTATTAAGAAGAGTAATGCCATGAATAGAAAAAAAAAAAAAAAAAAGGGGGGGGGGGGAGTAATTTCACAAATATTTTTATAAAATTGATGTGGTAAAGTCCATAGCCTTTAGATATATACATTTTTTAACAAAGATGATCAAAAGACCACTAAACCCTGTCACATAAACTTTGTGAGATATTTGGCATTTTTTTTTTTTTTTTTTAGATGTGAGATATTTGGCAGTACTCATTAAAAAAAAAAAAAGCCAAGAAAAAAAAAAAATCGTTGGCATTCGACCATGCCCTTTATGTGAAATAGGCCCAAACCCAAGGTAACAAAGATTCATGGGCTTGGCATGGCTTTGAAAGGCTTTTCTTAATTATTGGGAGGTGAAGTTAGTTTAATTAAGATATTGACAATGACGCCCTTTTAACCCCCACTTTTCCGTCAAATCACTTTCTCCTCCCCAAATTCAAAAACACAATTAAACAAAATGTCATGGCTGGCTCGTTCTCTCGCCAACTCCCTTCGACTCGACGACGATAACGACGACGACGACGAGGAGGAAGACAACGACGTCGTACCCTCCCACCCTCCCGACTCAGACTCAGCGCCATCTTTACCCACCAAGCAAGCAAGCCACAACCACCACCAACAACAACAATTCGAACCCGAAGACATTGATGGGCAATCAGAAGAGGCCTATTCTAGGGGCGTCAAAGACGACATCTCCGAACTCAAACAAACCCTGACGCGTCAGCTCTGGGGCGTGGCCTCCTTCCTCGCGCCACCTCCTTCCTCGCAACCGTCCACGCCCTCGCATTTCCCCGAATCCGAGCCATCCGATCTGTCCGCGTCCTCCGGCGGCGAAGAGGAGCCGTCGGATCAGACGGTCTCCGGGATCCGGAGCGACATCTTGGAGATCTCAAAGATGGCGTCGAATGAGGAGCTACTGGAGGCGCGTGGTCTGGGAGGAGCCGTGGGGATCACCGACGAGGTGTTGGCGTTCGCGGGGAACATCGCGATGCATCCCGAGACGTGGTTGGATTTTCCGCTTGATGAGGAGGAGGACTTGGATGGTATGTGCGTCTCTTTTTCTGTGATCGTCGTTTGGTTTTCAATGTGGTCTTTTACGCTTTTGGATTTGTGGAATATGATGCATTTGCTCCCTTGGATTAGAAATTGGGGCTTTGAATTGTTAATTCACTGTTCGGTAGCTCATATTAAATTGCCAAATCCTATATGTCTTCCTAAATTTACCTTATGTGCCACCATTGGCCAAGTCTAGGAGATTGGGCCTTTGAGATGAGAATGATGCCTTGATGAAATCTTAGTTACCAAGACGCTTGATTATTAGGCCTTCATGTTTGTGGTGTGAAGTTACATCTGTTTTTTAGTATTCTGTAAAGACATCTATGAAGCAGATTGCTGGATCACTGCATTATGACTTCAGCCAACGTGAAACGAAGTGTCTTATATTAAACTTGACCTTAGTTATAATATAGGTAAAAGCACATTGTAAATTGTAATTCATATACTTGAACAGTTTTTAGGTTTGTTCTTGGTTATCATCCCATCTATCATCATGCATAGTGTTTTTCTGTAATTGGAGAATAGAGAGCTTGCCATTTTAGTTTTATTTAAGAATCTATATCACGAATGTTTGATGTAGAAGTTGTTGACTATTTTTTGCATTAAATCCTTCCAATTGTTTTGCCAGGGAATCCAACCAGAAATATATGCAATTTATAGGTACCTATGAGCTTGTTATCACGGCATGTTAAGCAAATGCTAGGAAATTGTATTTTACTTGGGCCAGCTGTTGATGTTTAAAGTTAAGATTCCCTGGCATTGATTATACTAGTCGATTGAGCTCATTTCACACTAGGTGAGTATCATATCATACAAAACTAAGTTAGATTGACATTCCCTATACATCTGGAGTTTTTTGGTAGTATTTTCATCATGTTCTGGGCATATTGACCTGCTAAGTTCTCATTTGTGGCGGCAAACTGTCCACCTTTCATGTCTTACCTTGCTCTGACAATTTCCTGAAGATACCACCAAATACTTTGTGATTCTATTGTTTGGGCTGGTAGTTAAGTAGTTAAATGTGGTGGAATCTGTTGTACTTTTAAACACCAAGAGTCCTTGCATCCATTTGCAGTCTTGATTTGAGACCCATTTTTGGTTAAATTTTATGGAAGACCGCAATTTATAGAGTTGTACAGATTGGTACTGGTATAAAAACATAGCATAACGGCCCTTTATCTTTTCTGAAGAAAAATTTTCCATTCTTGCATATCTCTGTCTCTGTCTCTCCTCCAAAATTTTCCTCCCTCAATTCCAAAATAGATGGGATGATTGCAAATCACACCATTTTAATGAAACAAAATAATCATAATAATCTGACTAGAATATCTTTAGGTAAGCCTAGAAAAAGCATCCTTGTTATCATTATTCTCTCAGAAAAATATTAGAAAAGGTGGATTCAAATTTGAGGATGAATGAGAAGTTAAATGGATTAATGCTTTCATTTTTTGAAAATCCCATATATTTTGGGACAACCAAAAAAAGAAAGCACCCCATCTATTTTGGGATGGAAGAACTAAGTTGTAGTGATGTGCTAGTGGTGGCTTAAGATTTGCAATATCCTTTCCTTAGGGGATCGGAGGTTATTAATGAGTGCTTGCTAAAATTTAGAACAATGTATGGTGGACTGTCAGTAAGGCCTTTAGATTACATAGGGCAGAAAAATTATGATATGCTTTCTTTTAATCAGCTGCGCTGCTCCATTGCTTTCGTGATAACTGTTTAAGTGTCTGCTTTGATAATTCATGCTAGACTCTGACAGCTTTCTTTTCCTTGTTATAGATTTTGACATGTCTGATGCCCAACAAGAGCATGCTTTGGCTATCCAACATCTTGCTCCCAGATTAGCTGCCCTGAGAATAGAACTTTGTCCTTGCCATATGACTGAAAGTTACTTTTGGAAAGTCTACTTTGTACTTCTGCACTCTAGACTCAACAAACATGATTCGGATAACTTGTCTACACCCCAGGTAAGTTGTTTTATTTTATTTTATTTATTATTTTAGATGAGGCTCAAATAAGTTCCTAGTTTCATATGAATTCATTGTTATTTTTGCATGTTAGATGTACATATCTTATTTTTTGATGAATGAGATGCACATATCTTATTAATGGGTGAGTATTATGATTATGAGCACCTGATCAGTTGATCAATTTTTTATGCTAATTTTTTCAATATATTTTTTGTTTTTCATTATATATATGCTATTTTGTTTTAATTCTGTAGATGACAAAATGAATGTTCCACTTCAGTCACTACAGACTGGGAATCAGTTGATGGCATTTATTTATAATCTCTACTACATAGTAGACCAGAGAATAAAGTCCTACCTAGATGTAGAGTTTTGTCTTCCCAAAGTATGTTTAGTTTGTAAATGTAAAATAGTTTCAAATGAAATTGGGACTGTAGTACAATCTCTCATCCTTAGGCAATAGGCACCAGTGATTGCTGTTAACTTTTATGAATGGATTTCACTAAACCCATTTCTTCTGACCTTTCTAGGCTTTCTGTTCATGAGCATTATATATGCATCCTATGCTTTGTAAACTACAACTTTAGTTATAGTGGGCCTTATAAGATTGTTAGTAACAAATGAATGATCTCTGTTAAGATTTAAAAGGAAAAAGATTTTGTATGTTTTTAAGGGACTTTATTTGCATATGCTCCTGTATGTTGTGTGCATGGGTTGGTAGTTGTATGTGTAATTCTCATATGTAGGTTTTATTAAGAGGATTACAGAAGCAGTCTCATTATAGCTAGTTTTTCATGGAATATTAGTACAATAAATTGGTCCGTAAGTACTCCACAATTTCTTGTTAGGTTCAGTCATCATTATCTTACTTAAAATGTTGAGTCTGATACTTTGATCTTACAATATTTGCCTGGTGTGATCAATTTACATGTATACACATACTTATCAAAAGACATCTACATGTATACACACATAACTATATTATAGTTCAAGTAAACTGTGATGTTCTGTTCTGTGTTGTATAGTTAAATAAGCACATATACTGATTCTTGCAATATATAAGCGCTCCCATCGGGTGTGGGAGGAGTACACTGTGATGTAGTTTGGCGATTGTGTGTATAGCAGCTTGGTCAATTGCTTTGTATAAAATTGTCTTTAATTTTTTCATGGATGTTGTTAGTTTGCCTGCTTGTCAAATGAATGTCGTTGAAGTATGAATTGCTTAGCTTTTGTTGTTGTCTTTCTTTTTTCCTGATGGTTCTGCAGGTCAGTGTCTAATTTGTTGTGTGTTTTGGATGGTCCATCTATAAGTTTGTAAGACACCTATTTTCTTATTCCTCGACATTGTGTTGAAATGTTACAGCAATCATGGTAAATTTTGGTTCTACTGGCATCAGCATAATATTTTGAGTTGCAATGATTTAACCTATTTCTTGCAGGTAGTGGCTGCCAGAGCCATGTGGATGCAGGAGCTACAAAAGCAAACAAAGGCAGAGACTGACTGGTTTGCAAGAAGCCAATCCTATTCGAAAGACAGTGCTAATATACTGGAGGAAGATTTTGATCCTAGGCCACAGGGGACATTTTCATTTGAACCTAGTAGCTCCTCCGTGGCTACAGATTTTGAGATTGAGAAGCGGCTGGTTGAAAGTACGGAGCTGCAATTTATTGATAAGTCTGTTATTGAAGAGAGGCCAGTAATTAAGACTGAAAATAAGAATTTACTGGTCGGTCCATCATCTAAACTACTGGTTCAGAATTTTGAAGACGATGAGGATGACTGGCCTGAGGAAGATTCTGAATTAGGTAGGTATAGTGGAGCTGCCATTTATGTGGGGAATGGAGATGACATTTCTTTCAGTGATCTGGAGGATGATGAGGATTGCAGTGTACCCATAAAGTCCAAGATAGTAGTTTCAAAGGGGTAGGAATTTTCGAGGAAAGTCCATGATTGTATAAGCTTTTGCCTATTGGACAAAACATGGAACTGGAGAGGCTTCCTTCCTATATGAAAACTCGGTCTATGGACTTGAAGAAAATTCCTCACGTGGCCCAAGACCGGATCAAGCATTATGGTGATGGTGTCATATGAGCTTTTTGTACATAGTGAATGATAATCTGTTTGATTGGTTTGTGTGAGAATTATTACAAACGCATTCGAGTGATTCAGCAAAGCAGAAAGCTGTTGTCATTGATGAACCATTTTTCTCAAGACAAAACGTGCGAGGACTCCAGTTAGTCAAGTGTGGAAGCAAAGAATTGTTCCACGTTTGTTACGATGTACAAAAGGCCTGATCTTAAATAGTGAGGCTGTGATTTTTGCTTTTCTATATTTTTTTATTAACTATATTTGAAGCGTTCAAATACAACCAAAAAGGTGTTGGTTTGGTGCTTGTTTGTAACCATCGAAAAGTGAATATTTTGGGTAAAATATAGAAAGACGTACGTTTCATCCTTTGGCACCACTTTTTTTTTTTTTTTCCCTGGGCAAATGTAAAGCAACAACAAAGAAAAGAAAACAACACGGAGACAAAAACTTAAAACAAGAAACAGAACAACTACTACAAACTAAGAGGGATAAGTGTCACTCATGGGAACCTCAATGACGGGGGCAAATGGAATGAGAATGCTTCCACTAATGCCCGTGGAGGTGGCCCATGATGAGGTTATGCGTAGTCTAATTGGCATTGCAGTGAACTTCACGGATCGACCAACCCAAGATGCTACTTGATAGAAGCTGAGTTTTCGAGATGTAGGGCTCAATTTGCCACTCGATGGGAGCGTCATGGACTTGTGGTTTGAGAAAGGCCAAGACCATTTTGAGAATCACCCCCTAAAATAACATTGTTGCGACCTTTCGCCACAGTTTGTGGGATGGCCTGCAAGGCGGCTCTAGCCTCACCCACTAAGGGGTCTCTTGAGGGGAATTTGTCTATCCAAGCGTAAAGGAGGTTTCTAGCTAAAATCCAACATATGGCAACTCCTATAGAGTAGGTCACGCTAATTGGCACATTAAAGTTGATCTTTAGGAAGTATTGTTGTGGAGGGGTGGCCATTTCTCGATAATTAGGGTCTTATGAAGTTTCGTGGATTACATTGTTTTTCTAAAGCCATATAAGATCTCGGGAAGAAAAATGAGTAAGAATCCCTAAGATTTAAGTTAAACACTTTATAAGTGTGAAGAATACATTACAAGCCATCTCGCTCCAACTAACCTATTCTCTCTACGTGTGCACCTCGCACATCACTCTTGTGTGACACTCAAGCTTAAATCTACTACTCTTTATTGACCTTCTCCATTGTCACACCCCTAACCTCCCGCTCCATCTCCCACTCCCCTCCTCCCCCTATGCGTGTGTTCCATGCGTCTCCTCGTTTGCACATGGTTTCCACCTGCCTTATCCTTGCATCCCCCACTGGAACTAGAGGTTTATAACTTTTTTGTTTTTTTCCATCACTTTCAGATCTCCCATTGTAAGTGACTCTCCTTAACCGTAGAGATAACAAAAACTAATGTCTATTGCGCATCATTTGTCGGACACCTCTTCTATGAGGAAGCTCCTCCTCAGTGGTTTTAGTTTAGTTGTCCTAAGTGCAATCCTCTTTTGTTGTGCCATCCAAAATCTCTTCTAGCCATTGCAAGCGCCACTCCAAGCAAACTCACTTATGCACTGTTTCAAAAACCACGTTCCTTGTGGCCCTTTTTTGGGCACTTAGACCAAGAAGCATTAGAAGGGGCCAATTTTGGCCCATTTTCAATTTATTTTATGGCTTTTTCTGGTATGGTCTGTTTTAAGGCTTTTGATGACAGGACCGGTAAATATATATCACAGCCCAGGTTGATGCAACAGTGCATCAGCTTGGGTCTGTGAAGGTGGGACCCACAATTAAAAAAAAATATTTTTTTTTTTAACTTCTGATCCATGCCCAGGCTGTTGCATCAGCCTGGGCTGATGTATATCAGCCCTCTTATAGGACTCCCACCCCCTTCTCATAGTATTTATTTTGTTTCTATTAATGTAATTTTATCTCACCTATAAAACAAAGTAAAAAACTCATATATTTTAGGGCCGTGAAAAATCCATATATTCTAGGAGGAATAAAGTAATTGTTTGTTTGTTTGTTTGTTTTTTTTTTAAAAAAAAAAAAGAGCAATCGTATGTGACCAAGGATTTTTTTCCAAACAAGAAAATTCCTAATCCAAAAAGGTATATATATATATATATATATATATATATATTATCCATAAATCCAAAAAAGGTATATGAGTCGACTATAATCACAACTCATAAATCTTTTGGACATCCACGCTTACCACACATGTAATCTTGAGTTAAACTCTTATTTAACTGTTAAAGCCACCCTCCCCACGAAACGCAATTCGCGCCGCGAGCAGTGTCGTCAACGGCCGGCAGGGTTTAGTACAAGCAACGGTATAAATCTGTTTAGCCAATCAGCGCCTTTCCCAACAACAAATTCCAGGGACGACTTGCAACTTGCAAGGCTGACTCTCTTTCTCTTCCTCCTTTGCAACGTCATTTTCGCCAGCCCCTCTCTGTTTCGTCCTCTTTATCCAGTTCTCGTAATTCTATGTTTGTATTCATACCCTCACTTATCTTTAATTTACAGTGCGTTTCCAATTTTTTTTCTTTTGGTTTTGGTTATATCAAGCCCTAGGGTTTCGAATTTGTAAGCGCTAGGGTTTTGATTGGTCGCCGGGTCGGATATGGATCTCGAATTCGTGAAGAAGGGCTTGAATTTTTCTCAGAGGAGAAAGAAATGGATAATTCTGCTTGCCGCGTTCGGCGTCTCCGGTTACGGTGCTTACAAGGTCTATCATTTGCCCTCTGTGGCCAATAAGAGGAAGAGGTTGATGAAGCTCTTTCGAGCCCTAATTTCCGTGGCCGAAATGGTCTCCGATTCCGCGGAGACTATCGGGGTTCTCTCCAAGGACTTGAAGGAGTTTCTCCGATCCGATTCGGACCAAATTCCCAATAGTCTAAAGCAGATTTCGAAAATTGCACGGTCGGAGGAGTTCTCGGGGTCGTTGGTTAGGGTTACGGAGGCTTTGACGGTTGGGATTTTGCGGGGGTACAATTCCGAGACGAGGATTGAGGAAGGGTCGGAAACGGGTTCGGGGAATTCAACCTTTTCTGATACTGTTTTGGAGAAGCTTTTTTTCTACGGCTGGGACCGGTTTTGTTTCGGTTGTGGTTGGAAGCTTTGCGAGAAACTTGGTTTTGGGATTTTACTCCAATGGTGGATCCGTGGACGGTTCAAGCGCGTCCCAATGTAGTTCGAGTTTATCGGACGAGCCCAGATGGCTCAATGTGGTTTGCAATGATAAGTGCAAAGAACTCATAGCGAATAACATTCAAGTTTTTGTAAGCACGGCAGTTGCAGTATATCTGGACAAAACGATGGATATCAATGTGTATGAGGAGATGTTTAGTGGATTAACCAACCCCAACCATGAAAACAAAGTGAGGGACATTCTGGTTAGTGTTTGTAATGGTGCTGTGGAAACACTTGTGAGAACATCTCACCAAGTATTGACGAGTTGGAATTCGAGTTCACACTCAAATTCAAATTCTTCTTGCTCAATTGTTGATGAGAGTGAAGGTCTAAGTGCCACCAAAGATGAGTGTTTTGAGCGAGACGCCTCTTCGAAGCTGAAAGAGGGGAATTCATTTGATGGATTTCAGGATAGTGGGTGGCTTGGCAAGGTTTCATCTACATTGGCAGTGCCGAGCAATAGGAAATTTGTGCTTGATGTAACCGGGAGGGTGACATTTGAAACGGTGAGATCCGTTGTGCAGTTTCTGTTGTGGAAGCTATTAGATGGCTTGAAAAGAAGTCTTAATGTAGTTCGTGGGCAGGCTGTCGACAGAGGATTGGAAGTTATCAGTTATTTCAGTGCGAAGTCTTCTGTTATTGTTACCATATGTCTTGCTTTGTATCTACATGTTCTTGGCGGTACCAGGGTTCTCGTGCCTGCTTAATTTGACGGGGTTCTCCAGCCCTTATAATGTATGCTAAAAGTACTCCTCTTTACAGATAGGTTTTGTATGTATTCTTTGTTTCTCTTAGTTGAAATGCAAAGGTGGTTTCAGCTACTTCATTTTGATTGATAGATTTAGCTTTTGGAAATTCTTCTTTCCTCTTATTTTACCTCTTTGAGTGACAGCCATTTATCTATGCATAAACTGGAATAGTTCTGTGAACATTGTTTTATATCAGAGGCAGAGCCGACGAAGCTTTATTTTTGGTGTTCTTTTATATTTTTTATTTTTGTGAAGGGGCGGAGGAGATGTCCTCCCCAATTTGATAATCCTGTGGCCTCTTTTTTGAATGAATGGTGTGAAATTCCATTACTATAAAAGAAGTAGCGAGTAGGTCTGATTTGCCAAAACCTTTCTTCAACATCAATTTACTAGAGGATGCCCTTTTGTGGTTCATTGTTGGGATGCCCACTTTTTTCTCTTTAACAAAGGCGTATCAGCAGGATTTCTTATCTGATCATACTTTGCTGAATGTTATAGTTGCAGGGTGGTTGGAATTAGAATAAAAGTGGTAATTGTTTTTCTATGATTTATGATACATTATTGGAACGGAAAATGATTTATAGATATATCTATGATGCTGATACTATTTTCCTCGCCAAAAATTAGAGTTTGGGGTGCATGTAGAAAACATATGTTGAAAATATTTTATTGTTAAGATCAATTTTAAAAGTTCATTACTTTCCAATCAATCTTGAGTTTTTCTGTCATCATTTATTCTGAATTGTTCTAGATTAAGTATGTTTGTTCAGTTATCTCCTTGTCTGCTGCTTGCATTTAATCTATGTGAATCATAACTAGTTTACTCTTCTTTGAGCCCTTTTTTCTTTGTCTGGTTATATTTTAGTAAAGCTAATTCTTCTATCATCTCCTTAGCCCTTTTTCATATATGATTGAATGTTAGTGAATCTAATCTTCTCATACCTCTATGAGTTAAACATGCTCAGAATTTTGTGAAAATTATTTCATCAGTAGAGTATTACTGTCAACACTAGTTGACAGATATAGCAGCAAGAACATCATGAAGTATGCTGCATCTTATGTGACTGATGCAGTTACTCTATAGTTGGGATTGCAATTTATATAGCATCCTTCTGTGTTTTGGTTGCTTTTGGCTGCTGCTGGTTCTGGTTTTATAGTATTGGTTCACTTTATATTAGTTAACGTTTACAACTATACATGTTTGTATATCATGGGATGGGATTCCTCTTGCTACTAGCTCCCAGTATATTTATAGAGTTAGCCTTCTACTTTGGTTTAAAGCACAACTAGATTCACATACTAGCAAATCCCTAATTTTTTCTTCCCAAAATGTTATTATCATTTAGATTTGGGTTCAGTAATTTATTCATGGTGCCAATATCCTAACATTTTTGTAGGCAATGCTCAACAGATATTAGTGGAACTTCATAATTAATTTTTAAGAATAACAAAAAGTTATATATAGTCTACCTGATATGCCTCTGTAGGTGCAATATAAATGATGAAAATGGGACTGAGGTTTCTAAAAAAGAAAGGCCTTAAAAGATGTAATGGAGAAAAAGGGTAGACTCGATGTAGTTGAGAAAGTTTGTCTTTTCTTTTCTTTTTCCCGTGTATTAGGGAGAGGATTTTTAAATCTTCTATTGAAGCATTTTCAGTAGAGATTCGTGTGCTGGACTGGGTTCAAGCTTGGAGCTTTGAGTTTTGAGAAGCTGCTGCTAGAATAGGAAATTTGAGAAATCATTATAGTGGTAATTGAATAGTTTATGAAGCATTCTTAGAGGGCTGTGGTTCTTGTTATCTTTTGGGCCTTGGTTATTTTTTATTCTTTATTTTTATACCTGGTATATGGTGCAAGCAAGATCTGGAGTCCTGTCTGTAAGACAAAGTTCTTGAAGTTGATTTAGTTTTCCTGCTGACGTTTTTGTTTTGTTGCATAGCTGCCAACTATGTATCACTTTGCTTTGAAGCAAGTATATGCAAGAAACTATGGACTGGAATAACCATAGTTGGTTCTGTGTTGTTGCTTGTTATTGCGTAATTGCTGATACGAATATATAGTGTTTGAATAGGAATCACTTTGAATAGGTTCTCTGGGTTGTTGCTTCTTATTGCGTAATTGCTGATGAGAATATATAGGGTTTGAATAGGAATCACTTTGAAGCATTAAAGCAGAAGAAATTTCAAAAATTCAAAGTGGTTGCTGATTGTGTAGTGTAGGTGGGAATTGGAGGATTGATGAATGGGACATAATACCAATTTTCTTGTTTAACTTTAAATGCTGATATTCATGGTTTTTAAATGTGGGGTGTACTGTTAACTGATTGTGGCGACTGCTTTTGGGAAAGTTTATTAAATTTGGCTGTGACCTCTTCAAATGGTTTATTAAAAAAATGGTTTCATCATTTCAACCCTTAAATAATTTTTTTAGAATTTCTTGATTTGTGTTCTTTTGTGTTTCTCATGTATACTGCCCTTACACTTGGATTACGCCCCTCTTCACTTAATTATGAGATTGAATTACTTATAAATAAGAACCCCCTTAAATAAAGTTTGTAACTGCATTTGATGCAATCCAGGGGCCAGATCTGATTTCATGTCTTGTTGCTGGAAAGACTTCCTTGGCCGGGATGTTTATGTCATTTTATCTTTTCTAGTTGTCTTCTGTATGTAAAGCGTGATGCTTTTTCATTGCTTTTGTATGCACAAACCTTAAATTGTACTTTGTTAGTTTGGTTCTAGAGATTCCTAGATATGCTAACTGTTTCTTGTTTTATTTTCTTGTAGTCCACTTTGAAGCTAATCAGGCTTATTCATTCAGTGAAGGACTGAAAGGCTGTCATTATGTCTAAATTACTGGGCTATCTTGATCTAAGGAAATATGATTAAACATGATTCAGTGAAGGACTGAAAGGCTGTCATTATGTCTAAATTATTGGGCTATCTTGATCTAAGGAAATATGATTAAATATGATGCCCATGCATGTTTAGAATCCAATTCTTTGAAACAAAGAAGAATGGAATTATTTCAAACCAGTTATAATTTTATGACATGAGCACAGGTGAGACACTTTTGATGCATGAAAGTGGCTATATGCGTTACTGAGTCTTGAGTGGGGAAGGTCCTGAATCCTGAATGGGTTGAATTAACTACCTTAAGTTGACCTATTAATAGGCGCACTTATTTTGCACACACAAACTGCCACAAAATTGTGATTGCTCCTGTTCCCATTACTTGAGCCGACAGTGGGAGTCTAAATGATCTTTTTTTTTTTTTTTTAATCAATTCATTATGTTATGTATTTGACTGTTCATGCTTTATACGTGGTTGCACCTCTTGACCCCATCCAGAAAGAAGTGAATTGTGCATATCACATATATTATCCTGTGTATGGATTGTGCAGTTTGAGTGGGAAGGTACCAAGTCCTGAAATAGGTTGAATGAACTTACTTTATTTTGCGCACCAATTGCCATAAAGTAGGTTTCCTGGTAGTGATTGTTCCTGTTCCCATTACTCGAGCTGATAAGGAAGTGCAATGATCCTTTATAATAACCAGTGCATTGTATTCTGCATGTCTTTTGACAATTCTTGCTTTCTGCATGGTTTCCCCTCTTGGTCTCTCAGCTCAGCCCATATCTACAGTGCTGCTGGCGGAGTAATTTGTTGATGTAAGGGGTTGAAAGTATATGAAACAAACAAATATTCATATTGAAAGATTGAGAGGGCATTGCAATACGGGGTGATAGATTGAGGGGTTAAATGTAGTTTTTCTAAATTTAAGTTTTAGTAGCTGACGTAACTTTGATCAAATGCTGACACATGTTAACAGACTATTCCCGAGTCTAGAAAATTGTTGTGCAATGAGAAAATAGGAATTACGACTAATTATTTTCATAGACAGGTATATTATTGCAATCTTATTGGGTTATCTAGTTTCTAGTAATAGCAATGGTTCTCCTTCCTTTTCTAATGTTGGGGCCGTTAGGGCACTGAGCTCATACATGATCGTATTATCATGGAGAACTCTCTAGTGTTTTACATGTAGGGTCTAATTTTCAAGGAGATGACATAGAATTCCATAACCTCTTTTAAGTGTTTTACATGTAAGGTCTAATTTTCAAGAAGATAACATAGAATCCCGTAACAGGTTGAAAGAGCGGATTAATAATTCAAGATGACACTACAACCAAACAGAGAAGTCAGCATCCGCACGTCAATGACGATCGTTCAAAATGCATTCATTATCATGTAATGTGAGTAAAATCATAATCAGAGGTGGTGATTCATCAGTCTCAAATTTTTATTAAAGTAGTTAGACATATATTAAGATAAGAGTTGAACTCCCGCGACAAAAATCTACAATCTTATTGGTTATTAGAATTAGCCAGTAAAACCAGTAATTGCAACTCATATATTGTTGTCAAAAACTCATGAAAACGACGTGATGACAAATTGTCAAAGCCGTCTTTGACACTGCTTTCACTTAGGCAACAAAGAGGTATGGAATGGGTGGTGGAAAAAGCTCTTCAGCAGTCAGGACTTGGAAGAAGAAAGATGATGTGATATGGTTGAATTAGCATGTCAAAACATTTTTGTTTCTGTGGTAATTGCAATTTGCAATACTATACAACCCTTTTACCAAGGTGTTTAATCATTGCTTTTGCAGACCTGATTTGACCAAAAAAAATAAGTGTTATTGGTGCCTTTCATTTCACATTCCACCAAACTCGAATCTCATTCGCATCTGTACTCAAACCATTTATTTTGTGATTGGAAAGGTCCTTAACCATTTTTCGTTTACTTTGCTTCTAAATATATTTTGCGTTTAGAGAATTGTGTTCAAACTCTGTTGATGTCGTACACCCGGAGTTCTGCTTATACGTGTGAGTTGTGACCCAAGGCTGACGTCAAATACCTTCTTCATGATAAACATATTTGCGAGAAAAGAAATTAGACAAATAGGCCAAACGTACATATGCTGGAGACAAATCTGAACAAAAAATAAAAATAAAAATGCAGCAAGTTTTGGATTAATTTGATTCATAGCTTTTTTTTTTTTGGTAAGTAATTCATAGCTAGTTGAAACACGCTGTAAAATATTATTATTCATATAACTATTTATGTTGGCAACTAAGTCATGACCAAATTAGAGCTTCCAATTTGCTTAATTTGGCCGAATCATATAAAGCAAGGCGATTATGTAAGTTGAAATCACGTGTTTTAAATACACAAACACAAATAAATTGATCGAATTGAACATATTTTCTCCAGTCCAATTTTTTTTTTTACTTTTTTATCCTTCTATATACGGTAAAAAAAGCTTTGAACAGTTAAAATTCAGGTAACTTTTTTCTAGCAAATTATTCATTGATGGATATTAATTAAAGATAAACCAAAGGTTCGTACAGTGTGCGAGCTTTTCAACACACTGGAATGACGTCGTTGACTGAAAAAGCACTCAAACCGCGTAGACAGACGGAAGGCACCAGCTCACACTGGTCGTCTTGTCCAGACCGACGGAACGCAGTTTTAGGCATATATGGCCCATGGGGACCCACTTACACAAAAAATCATTCAATTCTTCTTCATCAAGCCAAACCCCAATTCATTCAATTCTATCCCCCAACGAAGTATGGTCCCAACTTAATTACAATATTAACACAAGTCAACGCTGGTGTTTGTAGAAACAACCCAATCGATGATTCTATTCATTCTCTTAGAATAATAATAATAATAAATAAATAAATAAAAAGATTCTATTCATTCATCATCTTATATATAGTTACATGCACCCTTCTTGATAAGCTCCATGTTGGTCGGAGGATTATACATAATTTAATTTTATTTACAATATAAGATCTATAATAATATATATAGACCTGCTAAAAGATCCAGACTAATACCACAAAACCCAAGGCTTAAATATATATCAACCACAATATTAATCCATTTATTTGATTCTGCCAAAATGAGTGCAATTCAATATTATTATTACGATTTCTCTCTAATGACTGGCTACAGAACATAGATGATAGAGATGAGAAGTTCGACTTTCAAGGCTTGTGCTTCTGCGTGTAGATATAATCCAGATGAGCCGCGAGTGTTCTCCTCATCAAGCACTCTTCTTTCCCTTCTACTCCTTCACAACTGTCCTCAACCTCAGCGTTTTCTGCTTTAACATCCTACATATATTCCAACAAAAAAAGAATCAATGGAAAATATAATTTTTTTAAAAAATAGTAATAACACAGGAAGGAATAAAATATTAGCCGTACCGTACGCACCCCATGTTGTTGGGTTGATCTAATCAGAGATTCCGGGCCTGCAGCCAAGACAGGCTCCGGACGAGCGCGCGCGGCTTGGGTTAGCGCCAAGCTCACGAGAAGTGCTATGGTGAAGAGGGTGCTAAGCTGAGACATGTTTTCTCGATGGGGTTCTGTCTATCTTGAATCTTCTATGTGTATAATGGGAGACTAGTGCTGCTCATGACTGCTTAATTTATAGTGGTCTAGCCTAATCCCAAAGGTGATAAAAGTAATGTCACCCTCAACCTTTTACAGTGGAATAGGCTATAACACATGGACCTGATTCGTTCGTAGCAAAAGTAAAAAATCTTCTCGCTAGATCTTCACGTTGTTATTCCATGCCCAAAAACCAATACGCTTGTAAAGTTTTGAGAGGGTTAGAATACGACAAAAAAAATTGAAAGAATTATAAGCCGTAGAGATGATCTTTTGACTCACATAAACACATAATCTCAACCATTGAACAATTGATGGTTTAGATTCATCGAACTTTATGGATACCGTATATACGCGTATCCTAAGAAAAATCCTTAACAACTTATAATAAAAAATAAAAATAAAAATTCCAAATCAGAAATTTTACCGTGCTATATATATATATATATATTTTGAAGTGAAAAACCATCTTTATAATGATATTAAAAAAAGTTTTACCCAACAAATATAATGCTTTGAATACAAACAGGATAAAAATGCCTTCATTCTTAATTGAGCGATTGGTAAATCGCTACTTTTGCCAGCTTATGAGCAACCTCGTTTGTAATCTGATTAATATGGGAAACACACTAACGAAAAAGACTACAAAGACTAATCTGAGCAGCATCGATTAATTGTCCATAACGACTTCAACATGATTCCTTATTATTAAGAGCTTGAACAACCTCCAAAGCATCTCCTTCTAGGTGAAGGTTCTATGCTATATTGAATAAAGCAGCTTCCCACAAAAGAGAATATATTGTAATTGAATAATATTATGGACTATTTTTTTTTTTTATCAATTAAAATTAATATATTTTTAAAATTATCATCCAATGTCCACTAATAACAAAACTTTAAAAATTACATTAACTTTAAAAGAATAAACAAGATATAAAAAGATGAACAGTACGATCATTCATTCTCATGGGAACGCGCAGCCTATATATATATTCTCACTTGCTGCGGGATTTGGTAGGTTTTGTGTTTTCACACTACTGTGAGTCTGTGAGAGAGGCAATTCAGCCACAAGTCCAAAGGAGGAGAGATAATACGAAGTTTGACTAAAGCATGCAGCGAAACTGTAACAAAAATCATAATTTGTATTTGTCTTATCTTCTTTATATTAATGGGAAAAAACCATAACAAAATCATAATAATGTGTACTTGTCTTATCTTCTTTATATTTAATGAGAAAATTGAAGTGCAATATTTCACTAAACTTTCATTTATTATGGATTTTATTATCTGCATCATAAGTGACTCATGCTTTGGTTGCTGCTGGATATGTGATTGATAACTCAATTATGGAATGAGTAATTTTTGAAATACTATTTATATATTTCATAATTAAGGAGGCATCTGCCAAGAAAAAGGGTGAGGATAAAACAGTGCTCGATCGGGGTTGACCCGAATTTCTTCTCGTTATACGAAAAAAGAAAAAGAAAAGAATAGCCTAACAATGCTTTGAAAAGAGGGAATAGATGGAAAGAAAAGAAGAAAAAAGATGGATCATTCTTTTTCTTTGTTCCAATTTTTTTTTTTTTTTAGGAAAAATGTTAGATAAATTTTTAGGTAAATGCGCGATTTGAATTTAATTTCTAATTTTTTAAATTTTGATTTTGGCTACATAACTTTTTGCAAAATTTGAATAAAGTTCTTCTGTCAAAATTTTCAAGTCTTCTGTCAAATTTTAAAAAATCCGTTAGTTGATCAGTCAAAATAACGCCTTTTGGTGGAATTTTTTTTTAACTTTTTTCAAATTTCTATTACATTTTTATTTTTATTTTTTTAAAAAAAATGATGGCTTGAGCCAACCCAGTTGGGGGTGGCTCGACCACCCCCTCATTTTAAAAAAATTGAGGAGGTGGCTAAACCACCCCCGGTCATTTTGGGTGGTTCGGTCACCCCTGTTGGCCAAGGGGGGGGCTCAGGCCACCCCCTGCTTTTGTTTTATTTTTATTTTTTAAATTTTTTTAAAAAGGTATAGAAATTTGAAAAAAGTAAAAAAAAAAAAATACCAAACGGCGTCGTTTTGGCTAATCAACTAATGGATTTTTTAAAATATGATGAAAAACTCGAAAATTTTAACAGAAGGACCTTCTTCAAATTTCGTAAAAAATTATGTAGCAAAAATCAAAATTTAAAAAATTGAGGATCGAATTCAAATCGCGCATTTACTCAGGGATTTATCTAACATTTTCTTTTTCTTTTTTTTAAGGGAAATGCAACATTTATGGAAAAAAAAAATGTACCCCATTTTCAGATAGTTGCTTTCCATATATAATAGATACATTTGAGAAAAAAAAATATATTAAATTGGTTTAAAATTTTCTTCGATCTGTAAAATAATTATGACAATCTTATGTTACGTAAACTTTTTAAAGAAGTCTTATCTCTTCTCAAATACAAAAATACACTAGTTTTCAACAAAATAATTACTTAATGATACATATTTAAAAAAACTTTTTAAAGAAGTCTTATCTCTTCTCAAATACCAGAAAATAAAACATAATGCACTTTTTAGAAAAACTTTATATACTTTTTTTATATAAATATTTTAAGAAAACATTTGTTTATATTTTTCAGGTGTGAAGGCTAGCTTATTACTTTGAAAAAAATATATAAAAAAAAAAATGGTCGCATGACCACCACATATAGAGGAGAATAGTGATTGTGTGACAACCTCTGTCCTAGTCAAAGGTGACTACAAAGACACAACAACATCCCCTCTTCGTTTGGACTTTGGGATACTATTATGTGGTCATATACTCTCTTTTGTTGTGGGTGGTTGTACAACCATTTTTTCTCTTCCATTAAGGTGGTTGTATGACTATCTCTCTTTTTTTAAAAAAAAAAAAAAATTAGTAAGTGAAAATTCAATTTCTACAACTGAAAATATAAGTATATGTTTTTATAAAATAAACATGTTTAGTGTTTGTTTCTTAACTTTCTTTAAAAACACTAATATTTTGAGGAAAATACATTTTACCCCCTAATGTTGTACCGGTTTGTCGATCTGGCCTCCAATATTTTAAAAGCTTGTAATTTACCTCAATCAACTTCTTAATTTTTGCAATTTGGCCATTCCATTTGAAAAATCTATCTGTTTGAACGAGAAGACGCACACATGCCGGCACAAGATTTTTTAAGTTTTAAGGGTTGAAAAGTTCAAAATACTCCCATTCTCTCTTAAAAAAATAAAAAAATAATGAGAGTGGCTCCCATAGCCACCCATGGCTCATAGGGGTGACATGGTCCATGGGATGGTTTGGCCACCCCCAAATGACCAAATGAGAGTAGCCGAAACTACCTCCAAAGGCTTTGAGGGTAGCTCGATGGAGGTGGGGTGGCCACCCCCAAATGCCCCATAGGGTGGTCGTAGCCACATTTTTTTTATTTCTTGATTTTTTTTATTTTAAAAAAATGTATTTTGGTAAATCACGCGTTAAGTGGGGGATAATTTAAGAAATTTGTCTTTTTTTTGTCTAAAATAATGGATTTAGTTAACAAAGTTGCCAAATTGCAAAAATTAAAAAATTGGTTGGAATAAATTGTAAATTTTTAAACATTGAAGACCAAATCGACAGACCAATATAACATCGAAAAAGTAAAATGCGTTTTTCTCCTAATTTCTTCTCAAGACCCACATGCAACTATTTTCAAATGTGGACTCCATAAGAAAAGGTATCTCAATTACTTTCAATCACATCAAAACTCTTTTCAAATCCTTTTTGTTTTGTTTTTTATTTTTTATTTTATTAAAAAAAGCACTAACCAAACATTTCTTATCTATAGAATAGGTATAATTATAAACAATGAATATATTCTCTATCTTTTAACGCATTTAAAAATTGTTTTCTTTGTTTCAAAAAAATAAAGAATGCATATTTAGGTTTTCATGACTTTAGGAATCACTCCCTTGATCACTTTTTCCATTCAAATTATTATCAGAGTTTTTGTCATTTAACTGTTGCTAGTCAAATTGACATGCAATACCTATCTATCCATGTAAATTTATTTTGTATTTATTTAAAATTAATGTAATTTTTAAAATTATTTTTAAATTAAAAATTAATATTAATTTATTATAAATTTAATAATAAATTTAAAAGTCACTCACAACAATTTTAAGTTAACACTAAATTTGTCAGTCCCGGATGAGGAGTAGAATTAGGCGTCCGTCAAGCGTCCATTTTCTATTTAAAAAAAAAAAAAAAAAAAGCTTTTTTCTATTTACAAACGATGCGTAAAAATCCTTTTAAGCTCTCATTTTTTTTTTTAAGGTTCATGAAATGGGAGTTTTGAAATAAGCCTGAACCTACTTTTTGTTAAAAAAAAACATTTTTTCTTATTTTTTATTGAGCCTATTTTATTATAGAAAAAAATATTTTTTTTTAACAACTGAAACAGACGCTAAAACGGATGCCTAGCACGACTCATGAAAAGGATCCGTTTACGTCTCTCTCTCTCATGCAAAGCATTTAAGTTAAGTCAAACTTTCACACGCAGATGCATTCCATGTAATGAAAAGCAACAAAGTGACCTGAGAAAGGAAATTAAATCAAACTGACTGATCAGATTGACTACTATTTTAAAGAAATGATAGATTTAAAATTATATGAATTTTTTTTTTTGTTTTAAACGATTTAAAAAATATTACGTATTGAAAAAAATGACATGTTATTAAAATAGTAACAAAAAAATATATTCAATTTTTATTAATAATATGTCACATTTTATTATTTTTATAGGCAGTTCAACGTTAAAAAAAAAAAAAAGACTCGAATTTTCATAATTAAAAAATTTACAATTTCAAAAAATAAAAATTGGTAAGAGATCCTTATCTCATACGAGTCAAATGAGTCATACCGACAAGGAAGAAAGATCCTTCACCTTTTTTTTTTTTTTCAGATTGTAAAATATCACCCAAACCCGAACCCACAGCTCAGCATTTAATTTTGTTCAGTGTGGATTGATGATCGACTGAATTGTGTCAAACATGAGCACCTTGGGGTATGGATTCAAAATTGTGGATGCCCGAGACGACTGAAACTCTAAAGAGTTATCAGGAGACTTTTTGGGATCGATATTTATCCTGCTTTTAATTATAAATGATAATTTTTTATACAACTCATAAATTTAATACGAACTTAACGTAAAATTAAAAGATTAAAATTTTGTATAATTTGATTCGAGTCAATTCGAGTCAACCTGAATTGACTTGTTTAAAAAAATGTCAACTCACTTAACTTATAAGTGACACAAATAACTCATATAAATTAATTTATTATTTTTGACGTTTAAAAAATAAAAATTCTAAAAGACTAAAATTCGTATAATTTTTTCTTTGTTTGCATTTAAATTTATATACATATCAAAATAAGTTAAACAGGTCATGTTTGAATCAACCAAACACAACTTCTCTATCGAATGTGTTATGCTGGTTGGGTAATGTCGGGTCAACCCAACATAACTTATTTATTAAATAGGTTATGTGAGTTGTGTTTTGTGATTATGTTACCCATTTATTTAAATGAGTTGTATGTGTTAGGATTGAGAGGTTTGATATGTTTAACCAAATAGGTCGCATTAGAGTTGACTCGTGAGTCGACTTAACATGTCAACAGGAATTGCCAGCCATATTGTTGTTCGACCCGCCCCGCAATATTCTTTAATGTTTCAATTTCTACAATTTCTCATCAATCTATCATTGGAATTACAATGTCCTCCTTCTACGCCCTATAATGACAAAAATACTATCTATATATTACAAAAATAAAAATTGTGAATAATATTTTTGTCATTTTAAATCGCTGAAAGAAAATACTAAAACTTTAATGATACTTAGGGTCACATTGCAAAAATTAAAACATCGAAGAAACATTAAAAAAAAAAAAAAAAAAAAAAAGTAATAAATAAATAATAATAATAATAGTCAGAAATGAGTAAATATTGCAAAAACGCGGACTTTTTTCTTTGCACCAACCCCTAACCCAATTAGTCCATGGCGTTCACTTTTGTTGGAAAAACGGGAAAAAGCAATACGGGCCCTATAAGACTAGAAGGAACTGGGTTTCGGAATACGACCTTTTATGTGCAGGCCCAATGTTCCAAACCCATTTGCTAACACCACTTCGACCTTAAGGTAAGGCCAGCAATTCCATTGGTTGGCCCCGAAAGAAAAAGAAGTTCGGCAGCTCCATTTCAAAAGCAATGCATTTGGATTTGAGAATATTGAATCCATGAATTTGAATTATGGAATTTATTTATATTTTTCTTTAATTAATTGTTAAGCAATGGGGTACTTTTTAAGGAAAACAGATCAATAACTAGAAGAGAGAGATAAGCTCTTCTTCCAACAAGCACCTTTTGATATATATATATTTTTTTCTATTCAAGCACCTTTTGATAGTAAGTTTAAACGGGAAGTATTTCGTTTTTCGATCGGGCACTTTATTTTTGTTTTAAAAACGAAAATTGACTTTCTCAAATTAGGGAAAATTTTATATAAATTTTTAAAACTTTAGGCCTTTTTAACATGTTTTTCCTAATATATAAAAACTTTCACTTTAGTATCTTGAATTTTTAACTTCTTTCATTTTTACCCATTTTTATCAGGATTCACTGTTAAATTATGTCAAAATTTTTAAAATACCTAAATATTTTTTTTTAAAAAAAAATTAAAAAGAATGATATTTTAGAAATTTTTACATCCATCTGTTAAGATTTAACTGAAAATTTTAACGAAAAAAGGTAAATGATAGATATTAAAAATTTAAGGTACGAAACTAAAACTTTTTAAAAATAAAAGAAATATGACAAAAAAGCTGAAAATTAATTAGACTATATGAAGTTTCCACGTCAAATTATGTAATACGTTTAGGTTATCATTTCGTTAGAATTTTTTTTTTTTAATAAAAAAATTGGATTAAAATTGTTGCATCTGACTGATTTTGACTTAAAGTGACCATTAATTATATCTTGCATCATATCTGTGAAAAAGAAAAAAATTGTTTTTTTTTTTTTTTTTTGTAAAAAAAATGAATTTACCATGACCTAGTCGTGGACGAGGCCATAGACGTGGATCCCCTTTTTTTTAAAAAAAACAATGAGTATACCATAATTTTTTAATTTGATGGTAAATTTATATTTCCTTAAGGACTCTATCTGAGAAACGGCTTGAATTTGTACGAAATGATTATTTTGTTATAAAGGCATACCAAAGAGATTTATAAGTTGATTTTAATAACACATGAATTTATTGGTAAAAAAAAAAAAAAAATTAACACCTAATGTTTCAAACTCATAAAGTAGTTGCCTAATGTAATAGGGTTTTAAACCATCCAAAAACTTTACCAACATAAACAGTTGGTGCTTTTCGAACCTCATCCTAGCAATTTTAGTTAAATATTAAAATTACATCTTTGAGTCATTTTTTACAAAGAGTGGTATATATTAGAATTCATATAATATGGAAAATGTTGGTATAACTCAACTCTAAAAGACGTATTGAGAAGTGAGAGATGTCACAATTTTATAAGATGCTTAAACTAGTTTATTTAGTAATGTGAAACTTCTAATACACCCCTTCACATGTAGCGGAATAACATCCAAGCCAACTCGTGGAAATAAGTGACGATTAAACCACATAAATTGAGAATCTTGCTCTGATACCATATTAGAATTCATACAATATGTAAAATGTGGGCCTAACTCAACTCTAAAAGCGCATTGAAGAGTGAGAGATACCACAACCTTATAAAAAACACATGAATTAATTTTCCTAACAATGTAAAACTTTCAAAACTATACATCTATATGAGAAATGTTAGGCTTACAAAAATTTTTACAAAAAAAACACTTATAAAGTGATGTGGCACAACATGATT
>FXXK01000019.1:1252799-1304190 GCA_900184695.1 Betula pendula | reverse complement strand
TTCTTTTTTGGTGCAGCCAACAAATACTAAGGGCCTATTTGGAATTGCATTAGAGCATTTTCATTCAGCTTTTTACTTTTATTCTCAAAATAAGAAATAAAATTAGTTTTTCCTATTTTAGAGAGCAACTTTTTCTAAACATCTACACCCAATTCCTTAAACTAAGGATTCACTTTGACTTTTTCATTTAAATATTAATATTTTAAGAATTTTTTTATTCTTTCTCCAATAAATAAAATTAAAAAAATCAAAAAGTTGGACAGAGAAATTAATATTTTATTATAAAAAAGAAGAGTAGGAATGAAATGGCTCCCTACAATATTTTAAGAATTTTTTTATTCTTTCTCCAATAAATAAAATTAAAAAAATCAAAAAGTTAGACAGAGAAATTAATATTTTATTATAAAAAAGAAGAGTATGAGTGAAATGACTTCCTACTAGTAGAGAGCCATTTAGGAGCAATTTCATGCTCCCTACTTTTTTCCTAAAAATAGGGAGCCAGATAGGAGCAATAAAATGGTTTAAAATTTATTTTGGATCTTTAAAGTAGGGAAATTCCTACAATAGGGAGACAGATGAGAATGTTCTTAGAGAGGTTAAAAAGTGTTTTTAGTACCTAAAAAGTTGTGCCAAATAAAAAGTTGGCTTGTTTGATAAAAAATTTTAAAAGTACTTTTTTAACTTTTTACTCTAAAAATTGTCAAAACACACTTTTGAGAAAAGCTTAAAAATAAAGCTTTTACTAAAAAATTCTTTTTGACTTTAAAAATTTTATTTCCCAACGCAATTCTAAACAAGCCTTAAAGTATGAACTTTTATTTATGTCTTCTTTTTTAATTACTCTAAAGGTAATTTGACTTTTTATTTTTTATTTTTTTTATAATCTTGTTTAAATTGTTTTCATGTGGTAATTCATAATATTAGATTACCTAACAAAGCATTTGTGGGAGATGTGATTAATGTGTTACAAATAAAGGTAAGCTTTTGTCATTATAATTATATCTCATGCTCATGTGAGTTTCATCTTTCAAGGTTTCTTTTTTTAAAAAATATTATTGTTCATGAGTGCCTAATTCATATTTTTTATCATATTTTTATTTCGGCCCATATGATTATGTTATCTGGCTCCGCTACTTATTAAAACATTTTTTGGCTGCATTCTCATCTTTTCTTTTTTTCTTCCATCCTTTCTTATTTGTGGTGGCAAGGATCTCTCTCTTTTAAGTTTGGTTTGTTTTGGGTTGTACTTAAAAAAAAAAAGAAAAAAGAAAGAAAAAGAATTGGTGTTTCCTGGTTAGGGCTCCTGGGTGCACTATTAAGACAATTTTTTGAAATTATGGACTGCTAAAATTAGTGTTTTGGAACAAAAAAAATCATGCTACATCTAATATAAAAGATCTTGCAGTGCAATTTGCGTGATAACAAATTATGGTAATTTAACATCCATCGTTAGCTTGACATGGCTTAACAAAATCGTTTGACATCAGTGTCTTCAAGATTTTAAAACACAATTCAAAAAGGTTAATTTGCTACTGTAATATATTTGGTTCGGCCTAATGGCAAGGATTTATGGAAGTAAAATCCAAGTACTAGCTGACAAAGTAGTAAGACCAAAAAAAATAAAAAAGGGTATGTCCAAAACTGTACTAGTCCACACGGACAAACCTAAAAACCTAAAAACCTAAAAAGGGGCAAACCTACCAAAGAGAAGGGACCAGTCTTGGGCTGTGCAGTGGGCGAGGCGGCCCGTGGCATTTATATCTGTGCGCCATGTCTTCATTAGTTTTGACGTAAATTTTTTTTGAAATTTTTTTTTAATTTATTTTTTGTTATTTGATATAATCAAAAATTAGTGGTCAAACTAAAAATATTTTTAGTTGATTAGAATTTTTTTTTTTAATTTTTGTAAAATAATTTATATTTTTTAAAACTGTAAACTATTTTTCGAGTTTGAACTTCTCATATTTTATGAGATAAAATAATTATTTTGTAGTTTGATGATTTACTTTTGTTTTGAATTATGTTTTTTTTTTTTTTTTTTTTTTGTGAAAAAAAAATGTTTTGAATTATGTTTTGAAATGTGATAAGAATATGTTAAAAAAATAAGGTTGAACATGATATGATTGTGAAAACAAAGAATAGGTACTTTTAATAAATTGTCATGATTGTTGCATATGAATATTGAAATGTAAATAAAGTGTTAATGCATGAGAATAATGTAATATGAAAAAGCGATAAAATAAGAATGCAAACAATGAGTTAAAATTATAAAAACAATAATAAGAGACTAATGCATTAGGATTACATTCTATGGCGGTTTTCCATACAAACTAAACTCAAAAAATATTTACAGGTGAAAAGTAATTTTATTAAAACTATTTTCTTAAAATAAGCAGAGCATACCTTTAATTTGCTTAGAGAAAATGTGGTAACATGTCTGAAAAAATTCGCCGTTGCCGGGGATCGAACCCGGGTCACCCGCGTGACAGGCGGGAATACTTACCACTATACTACAACGACCACGTTTTATACCTCGCCTGGGTATTAGTTAGTAATATTCTGTAGTATCTTCCTCAGAGGCACACATGGTATCATTCCTCCGAGCGTGCTTTTCCCACAGCGAAGGTCTTCTTCTCCATCTTGGCACACTGTTTCCTAGGGCTAGACAAATTTACAGCTAATTTGCAGCATGACGCCCATTGCTCGCGCCAGCTAGTCCTAACGTTGGTTGGCGCATAAACCCTAGTGTTCATCATGATCTCCCAAACCCCGAGCCTGATTTGACGAAGAATTTGATTAATTCTACGCAAACTACACCATAAAAAATGCTCAGAGATGGAGGAGAGATTCCTTCCAGGTCTGATTATAATATGTTTGAACCAATTCATTCCGAGTTCAATATATAAATGCTTGTTTTGAAATTTGTTTGTTTTGGTAGGTTCAAGTTGCTAAGCATTGTGAAGAAGCACTCCGGCCAATTTGATAGGGAAAACCGTGGTGGACGAACAGAATGAAGATGATGCTTGCGACGATGTCGAATTGGATCATCGCTTTTGGCACGATGTCTTGGCCTTGTATTTCGTTTTGTGGCAAGGAACCCCGGGGATGCGGCCAGGAGGACGATCTCCTATTTTTCGTCAGAAAATTGGTATGCTTTTGTGGTATTAAGAAATTGGTGGCGCTTATTTTACTAGAACTTTATTGCTCAAGCTTCATTCACTATTATTACAGTAGCAATTTGCAGGTGATCTTTCTTCTTTGATCATTCACTAGTCCTATAAGTTGCATGAACACCTTTTTCTTTCAACTTCTATATGCTTGCATATGTAGTTTTCCTCTGGAAAGTAAGATAATATGCATGTATCACGTATGAGTTGTCATCATTCAATTATGTAATTGGTGATGATATTTTCATTCTGCTTTTTTTGAGTGTTGCCCTGATTGAGAATTTTGACCGTGTTCTATCAGTTGTTAATTAGGTATTTTTTAGAAGGTTTCAGAGTACTTGCAAATATAACTTTGTATATTTCCTGAATTATACCCATTATAAGGTGTTTTCCAGGATAAATTGTATAATCTCTGTGGTTAATTCTCTGTATTGAGTGTATTCAATGAATGTAGTTCCTGGGACTTCTTCATCTCCACTGGAAGCGGTTTTGTTTGGAATAGAATTATTGTTGTATCTGGCCTATATGACGCAAACAATATTAATTGATTTGTACAGCTGTTCCATGTTGTAAATTGATATATGAGACTGCCAATAATAACAGATACTTAATTTCCATCTTCTTGGATGGAAGAGAATTATTCATATTATTATTACCTCCTTGCCTTGCCAGCTTTTCGATTTGTTGAGCTAATACTTTTCCTGATTAGTATGTTAACTTTGCTTTTTCTAGATTAGTGAATTGTTTATTTGTCATGTTCTTTAGTTTAATTAGCTGGGCTGATGCATTTATTTTTACTGCTTTTACATGTTATACATGCAGAAATATAGATATGATTCTGAACTAAGCTTTTCGATTCATTTGCAGTTGTGGTTGTAACTTGTACACAATGGAGGAGAAATTTTTTTTTTCAAGTAAAGTTGACAAGGATGTTGTCTCTTAATGTCTCCATAGAACAGAAAGCCATAGCTGGGACCATTATTGCCATCTATATTTCTACACATAAAATATGTACTCTTAACAAGTTAAAACAATTGACTTTTGTCCAAATTAATGGGATTCTTCTTCTGTCTATTACTTGAAGCTTTTGTAGCTTTATTTTTGAAGTATATAAGGGTTTGTCCATTCAACCATATCATGCTAGATCTTGGTTTTTGAATGCTTAAAAACCTTCCAAGAACATTGAAACATGTAGATTATGACAGAAAAACATGCTTTACAGGCTTTTAACTGGGAATCTCATAAATATGATTGGTGGAGAAATATGCGAGTACTGGATTGTATTCTGTAAGAATGGCATAGGTTGGAAATATATATAAATACCAATTTGTATAGGATACCTTGAGCCTACTGAAAATATTCACTTGGCTTGCTTCATTTGCCAGCCAAAGAAATTAGCAACTGAAGAACATGTCGGGCGATCCGCCCAAAATCTGGGGATGAAGTCGGTTGTTTTCAAGCAACTACAAGTAAAGCAATCATTTATTCTTTTATTGCATCTTCTTTGCAAATAAAAAAGATTGAAAAAATACAGAGAGTCTGCCTTAAACCATTGATCAAAATGCAGTCTAAGCTAGGATTATATATATCAATTAAGCGGAGATATAAATCGTTTCTAGATGTTACAGTTTTCCTACATTTAAGATATTAGACTAAAACTAGAAGACGCTGCCCCATGAAAATCAACCTGCCATACACAAAGCAAGGTTATATGTATACGTTAATCGCTTTCTAACAGACACTAAGAAGCACTTTCAAATAAAAATCTACATTCAGGAATTTCAAAAAATTAAACATCTTGTAGAAAGAAGAAACTTAACACGCCTGTATATCAGAGCATCGGTGTAACCCAAAGTGCATGTGCATGCGGATAAGGTGCATGTGCATGCGGATCTTGCGCAAGACAAGGTAAAGAGATAATGCTTTTATCCGATAACTTGTAGATGCCTCTATCCCAATGAACATTTTGGTTCGAACCATGATCAAAGTACTCATTGTCATAGTGGTAGTGTTGAAAATTATCATCCGTAAAATAAATACAATTCTCTAAATATTGTCCATAATCATCAGAAGCAGACAACGATAAAGATGAATTTTCCCCGACAAATAATATCCGATCACCCAAATTCTCGATTCTCTTCCAGTACTTGATTTCATTCAAATTCATCATTTTGAAAACATTAACCCTTTCGGTTTCGAAGTATGGGATAGAAGTAGGACCAAGTACTAAAGGTATGATAGAAATACGATCCAGCTTGCCAAATGCTGGACGCAGATAGCGTACAACAAGTAACAACTCGTCGTCCCCTGAATTCACCAAATATAACACATAGAAGGTGATATGTAGTCTTGGCGGTATTTGAATTTTAATTACCAAAACACTCGGTGACTCGTCGTTTGTATTGCAAATTGCGATTTTTCCGACCCGATCCACAGCGTAGAATTGCTCCTTGTAATATGTAACGTCACAACATGAACCTTGTCGCGCATGAAAGTCCAAGATTGATCACCGTTCTTACAGTATGCCAACTCGCCGGTCTTAAGTATTGCCACCGCGATGAAGCTGCCGTCGTTGTTCAAAGGGCCCGATGACATAACAATTTTCTTGATAAACAAGTTGCGCATTCCCCTTAGACTAACCTGGTGGATCTTGTTGGTCGACATGTCTTGGATAGCGTACTCCTTATCGACTTCGGAGTAGTCAAAGCTCACGACATTGGGGAAGGAAAAGAGCGGAGGAAGGTAGAGCTTGGCCCGGGTGAGAGGGTTGAGGAGAAGGATGGTTGGAGAGTCGTCGAGGATGACGAGCTAGCCGTTAGAGGAGCCAATGCGAAGCTCAGGGCGAGAAGCTTCAGGGAGCTCGAGACGGTGGGTCTTGTCGGTAGAGATATCATAGAAGCAGCGGTGGGATTGTGGTTGGGATTGGGAGATCAGGGGAAGCATGAGCCATGGGAATTGTGTGGGCGGGATTCTTGGGACTGAGCAATGCCACTCGGAACACACAGCTCGGAATCGGATGTAATCGCTGAGAACGTTAAGTTTCTTGGAGATTGATTGTAGGAGGTCTCCCGGGAGTTGGGTCCAGTCAGCGGCCATTCTTGTAGCTTTCGAGGAATATTTGAAGTTCTTGATCCTTGCGTATTAATGGGTCAGAATTAATGTTACCCCAGCCAGCGGCAATCACAACTAATTAATTATATAGGATCGATTATTTTATTAATTATGGGTGAATTAGGACACCCAAACTTAGATTCCTACTTGCATGAGACGACATAAGTCTGTTATTTTCCTACTGGAACATGAATTGTTCCTTAATTATTATCTCCTATTCCTACTCAGAGTAGAGGAGCATCCACTCCTTCCTTAATGAGCTAGTTCTCAATATCTCAACTTGGGCGGCCACTATTGATTTATTCTTCCCAACTTCTATCTCTTCACGCAGCAGTCCTTCAGCTATGCGTACCGAAACAACTCGTACGTTCAAATCATACGTACGTATGAGCACTTCTTCTAATTAACACCAACTTCTTCCCAAGAAAAGTATAAGAAGCAGTACTCTTCTAAATTAGCACCAATATCTTGATCTCAAGATAATCAGTATTATAAGTGATCAAAACTCTTTTATATTAACAGAAAAGTAAATATATGGTTACCGCATAATGTGTGAGAGTAATTAATGTCTATAACCATCTCGGTTCAAGTTATTTCATGTATCATAACCTATTAATATTAGAACTCTTCACCACAAACGTCGAATATTTCGTTACATGAGTTGCTTTTGATTTGATTTGAATTGATTTTCTTATTTCGTGACACAGCGAGGAGTGCTTGTAATATGAGGTTTTATGAGGAACATCCCCGGAGTCGACCCAAAAGGGGAGAAAATGTTAAGGAAAAAAAAATGTTAAATTAGTTCCTAAACTTCCTATAGCTTGACTTGTGACAAAATAGCTCTTTAAGATTTAGAAAGTGATTAAATATTCCTAATTAAAAAAAAATGTTAGAAAAAGTTAAGAATGTGTTATATATCGGCATCAATCAATCCTATTGGAACACGTACTTGTCATAATACAGAATGAAAAAATTATTAAAAAAATATAACAAGAGCCAAATATATATATTTATTTATTTTTGGTAATATTTCGAATATTATTAATTTCTTACCACGATGTGCTCAGTCCAACTGCTGTATGATTTGATGCTGGTGGTATGCACAAACTAATACATGAATCTGAATCTCCCTTCCCCTATTTATCTCAGAAAGAAAAAAAAAAAAGAATCTGAAGAAAATGTGGTAAAAAGTCTAAAAAATACGCCGTTGCCGGGGATCGAACCCGGGTCACCCGCGTGACAGGCGGGAATACTTACCACTATACTACAACGACCTTGTTATTGTACCAATTAATTACTAACATTTTATACTATTTCCCCAGAGGCAATTTCATAATGTTCTTTCTACGTCGCGAGGCCCACGACACATGGAATCATTCCTCCGAACCAGCTTTGCCACGGGCCACGGCGAAGGTCTTCTCTCCATCTGTGCTCACTGTTTCCCAGGGCTAGACAAATTTAAAGCTAACTTGCATCATGACGCCCATAGCTCGCGCCAGCTAGTCCTAACTTTGGTTCGCGCGTAAACCCTAGTATTCATCATGATCTTTCAAACCCCGAGCCTGATTTGACGAAGAATTTGATTAATTCCACGCAAACTACACCAGAAAAAAAATGCTCGGAGATGGAGGAGAGACTCCTTCCAGGTCTGATTATAATATGTTTGAACCAATTCATCCCGAGTTCAATATTTAAATGCTTGTTTTGAAATTTGTTTGTTTTGGTAGGTACGAGTTGCTGAGCATGGTGAAGAAGCACTCCAATTTGATAGGGAAAACCGTGGTGGGCGAAGAGCAGGAAGATGATGCTTGCGACGACGTCGAATTGGATAATCGCTTTTGGTACGATGTCTTCGACTTGTATTTCGTTCGTGGCAAGGAGTCCCGGGGACGCCAGGACGATGATCTCCTATTTTTCGTCAGAAAATTGGTATGCCTTTGTGGTATTAAGAAATTGAATTCATTGGTTACTGTCCTTTATTTTAATCTTTCTGTTTGTTAAATTGCATTGGTGGTTCTTTGAATTTTTTGTTGCTATAGAGGTCGCAAGGATATGGTTTCAATGACAATGCAGAAGCTGTTGCTCCTTACTTTGTACGCAGGTGGGCACCTAAGGTAAAAGCACCTTGAAAAACCAGTTTGATGAGCTTCATGCCTCTGTGTGTGTGTGCTGAACTGAGTTCCTTTATTGATGATGATGATCTCTGTTGATTGCTTTTCCTTGCTAGTAGCACTTGCATTCAATTTGAAATGTTTGCGTGGAGTTCATGATATAGGTGACAGAAATCTTAGTTTGCCTTTTATGAGGATTGTTGCAACACTGAAGATGAGAATTGTTGTGAGATTTTTTTTTTTTTGGTCTTTTAGTATGTGAGAAAAATTTGAAGTTGGAGTTGGAGTTTGACATGTATTTTAAGTGTCAGGATAAACAATATCAAGAACATAGAGTTGATTGATATGGTGGTACTTAGCTTGCACACTAATGGTTGGCACCATATACCTCTTTTGTTAGCAGCTAGTTTACGAAATGTGCCTATACTCTGAAGTTATATATCATTTTGAAAATGGAAAAGGAATTAGGAACAAAAAGTTAGATCCATTACCTTGTCATGAAGCATCTATATCGAATTTATGAACCTCAAAAGCCAAAAGAAACTTGGAATTTTCACTGTATGGGAGAGACAATATTTGGTATCATCATCATATGAATTGACTGGTGAAAAGATCAAACGATTTTCCTTTTTTTTTTTTTTCTAGTAAATATTGGGTAATGTATAAAATTCCTAGTGGAATATAGAGAGTTTTAGGCAAGAAAGTTTCCGTGTAGTAGAGAATATGTAGGAAAACTGTAAACAAAGCCTTATTCTCAACATTGTGGGCTTAACTACACAGATCATTTTTGGAACTCTACTCTATTCTCCGTTAAGTCATTGGCATTTGTCCTTTCTAAATGCTTAAATGCATGCTCTTTTTGGCCTACTGCTTTTCATTTTTGGGGCTGTCAACTCGGCCATAACATGTGACAAGGCTCAACCATTAGGCAATGGTTTTCTGTTACTTACTGCTTAAATTAAGTCACTGATTGGATTGTTTGGATTGTGTGCGTTTAGTAATTCATCAAATGTGGCAATTAATGATGCTATGGTGTTTACTGTTTGCTTAAGATAACTCTCTTTATATCTGTCAACCAGTTAGATACGTTAGTTGGAGAAAGTTCTGTTGATGTGGATTGGAGGCGCTCATTTTACTTGAACTTTATTGCTCACACTTCATTCACTGTTACAGTAGCAATTTGCAGGTAATCTTTCTTCTCTGTCCATTTTGCATGATCTCTTGGTCCTTTAAGTTGCATTAACTCCTTTTTCTTTAAACTTCTATATGCTCGCATATGTAGTTTTTTCTCTGGAAAGTAAGATAATATGCATGTATGAATTGTCATCATTCAATTATGTAATTGGTGATGATATTTTCATTCTGCTTTTTTTGAGTATTGCCCTGATTGAGAATTTTGACTGTGTTCTGTCAGTTGTTAATTAGGTATTTTATAGAAGGTTTCAGAGTACTTGCAAATATAACTTCGTAGATTTCTTGAATTATACCCATTATAAGGTGTTTGCGAGGATAAATTGTATGATCTCTGTGGTTCTCTGTATTCAATGAATGTAGTTCCTGGGACTTCTTCATCTCCACTGGAAGTGGTTTGGTTTGGTTTGGAATAGAATTATTGTTGTATCTAGCCTATATGATGCAAACAATATTAATTGATTTGTACAGCAGTTCCATGCTGTTGCCATGTAAATTGATATATGAGACTGCCAATAATAACGGTTACTTTCCATCTTCTTGGAAGTGGCATGTACTTAATTAAATGCATTTCTAGTCCTATTCCTATTTTGTTTGGGTTGTATCGCTCATAGATACCTCATGCACACTTAGTTATTGTGGAGGTTAAATTATATTTTAGAGTTGCAGTGATCATGAACTTCTGTAAGATTTGAGTTGCAGCTTCCTAGAGGCAATAGTTTGATTTCAAGTTCAGTATGTTAACTGTTGTCATATCAATATTTATTTGTCCATTCTTTTTTGGGGTAAATTCTTCTTATGGCAGTTGGAAAGTCCTGAAGTATTAGAAAGAAATATACCTTAAATTAAGAGATATTAGAAAGAAATATACCTTAAATTAAGAGATGTTAGAAAGAACGAACTAGTAATTGTTAACAGATATATTTTAAAGTTTTAAAGGACCTTGCTACTAAGATTCTTGTTCCCTGTTGTGCTGCATGAAAGCTTCATTATGGTAGAATCTGAAACATGCGTTTTCTTCAGTCATCAGGAACTTCGGAATCATCAAGTTAGCCAAGATAAACCATTGCTACCTATATATAAGGTATTCACGCCCTTAATTAGTGTAACATATATTTCTATAGTTATTTTTAAGAGGTGATAGTTCTGTTTGTTAGTCTTATTATTTTCCTCTTAAGTATTGAGAGTTTGCCTTTACCTCTAAAATGAAGTGCCTTGTTGTCAGAAGTACAATCTGCTTGAATTTTCTGCCTAGAAAACAAAAGGAATATATGATATTATTGGGGTGGTGAATTGGGTGTGGATTCCATAACCTAGGAATTTAGGATCCTTCTCATTAAAAACCAGATGGTTAATTACTGCAGCAAGATGTTTTGTCAAATGAATTTTAATTCCAAAATCATGTTAGCTCAACTGCAATCTCTTCCACATTATCAGACTTTGTTTGTAATTCTATTTTATGTATAGTGATCTGAACATTAAGTATGGCCTACGACATCTATGCAGGTTGTAAAAACTGTTTATGCATCTCCAAGTCGTGTCAACTTTCATTTGGATTCCAAAAAGGCAAGCAATGTATATTATGCAAAATGTTATTTTCTTGAGTTGCACTTTATCTTCAAGTTCTGACACTGTTGCTAATGTGGGTCTAGGAAGTAGAGACCACACCTGCCTATCCGGATATCTGTTTTGCGGTTGATGACTTCGATTCTACTTTTGATGCAGTGGTAATGAGTTGTTTTATTGCATATTTTGTTGCACTAATTCAATAAACTTCACTCAGAGTTGGTATTGAATTAATTGAATTTATTAATAAACTCAGTCATATCTGGCTTTGGGGAGGATAATATTTAGGATGTTATACTAACTGTTGCAACCTTGCTTTATCTTGCTACATTAATATTACAACAATATTGATACGCTGAACTGATGATAGGTTGGAATGCTTGACTCTGAGTATAACATATAAACAAACTGCCACTTTTCATAACAAGATAATATCTCCTCTTCCTAAGCATTATGCTATAACCACATAAAAAAGATTTCCTGTTGAATTTTATTCTTCTTTATTTTGTAATTCAACAACTTTCGTACACTTTTGCATATTAAAAGACATAGTGGTTTGCATTTGTTAAAAGGAAGAGAATCTTTAAAATTGAAGAGCTGTTTTCTATATCAGCCTTTGTTCATTTTTTTTTCCACATATATAGGAGAAGCATACATTTACAATATGGCAGAATATTCTGGAAAGAGAAAACTGGTGAGGACAGCTGTACAGGGACACCTCACCAAGTGGTTCTTCTAGAAGACTATGACATGGCATAGCATTCTCTCTTTCTCTAACAGCTTCTTATGCTTTGAGGTTCATGCCTCATGCCTTTGAGCTTACATTTGCTCTCATAAGATGCTGTACCCTTTAATTTTGTATCTTTGGATGGCGGCATATGTGTCTTATTTGTCGATTAGTTATACTGAATTCCTTGTTCGTTTTGCTATTTTTAGTTAAGTGGTTCATTTTGTATACTTTCTGTGTATTTAGAGGCGCCTTACGCTTTTAATGAGATTGGTTTATTACTTATGAAAAAAAAAAATGCCATACCCATTGGATCCTGAGAATACTATATGCATCTATGCAGACGCATTTGGGCTTGTAGGAAGGCCTGTTCTGGTTTTTCAAATTAAAATAAGATATTTGTTGTATAATTGTACTAGTCCCTCTGCCTAGTTGTTTATATGCACAAATGCAAAATTAAGTGAATCGGAGGTTAGACCAAATAAATGACTTTATTAATGGCTCATAACAAAAAAAAAAAAGACTTTACTACTGAAATGTATGATGTATCTTGTTATATATGTCTTTAACATGAGAAAATTGCACATATTTTGAGGTGAACATTAATAGGATTCATGTTCATAACATATCACAAGAGTCTTACACTGGCTGTTAACCTACCACAACCCTTCTCCTTTACCTAAGCTTGGAACTTGCTATGCAAAAAAGATATTTGAGGTGTATTTTCGTTTGCCTTGGAAATTTTGAGTCTGCTTGAATTTTGGCGTCCTTCCTTGTAATTTATCATTCTTTTTTGGACATTCGACTCATCTTTGTCATGTCCCTGTATTGAAGAACAGAAAGAACGTAAAACATTTTGCATTCTGGGATTTTGCCATAAGATCACTACCCTGATATTATCCACTTGCATACCACTACTCTATCATGTGATTTATTTTGACTATCTTTGCAGGTCTTAACAGAAACAGATCACTGCTATTGTGTACTCCTCAATGCAAATGATGGGGCAGCATTTCCTAGTGACAATGCAAATCATGTGGTAGCTTCTTGTAGTGAAAAGGAGCCACAAGATTGCAGTTCGAGCAATTATTCATCTTTGAGAATTGATACTAATTCTGAAAAGACCAAAAGTACCAAGGTTTGGGTCGCTTCTCACAACGCATGAGAATTATTCATATTATTATTATTATTACCTCCTTGCCTTGCCAGCTTTTCGATTTGTTGGACTAATACTTTTCCTGATTAGAAGTATTTAATCGCTTTGTGTTCTTAACTTTTCTCCTACATACATCTGTTAGTGACCTGCCAAAGACAATCTGTAATGTTGATTAAACCAAACATGCATGGCAAAGAATTGGTCTCCTGCCCTTTTCCCTCACTTCTTCCTCCTCTCGTTATCTCGCTGAGATGTTCAAGCTTTCTTTGTGACAACTTGTTTGAGTAGGAGTGAACCACCAACTTGTTGGTCATGGAGAAAACTCGGACTCAGGGCTTCAGAAAATTGAAAAAAGAAAAAGAATGATATGTTGAGAAGTACTTCAATAATAATAATAATAATAATAATAATTATATACTTTTACATTTACCATAGTTGACTGAGATACCGGTTTGCTGCCCTTTGATGACTACTTTGGTGTTACAGAAGAACATAGGAACTCTTGCTGTTAAATTTCCTTGTACCTGTCAACATAATAGTAGCAAAAAGACCTGTAGAGGATGTTTGAGTCATTGACTCAGGACCTTTCCATGCTTTGGAGGAATATAGTTACATGGCATAGAATCAATTGTTCTATCTTTACTGAAACGTTGACGATGAGGTATCCAAAGCAGGCACTGCTCCTCTCTCTCTCTCTCTGCCCACTTTACTTTTATTTTTCCTTGCTGAAAGGAATTAAGCATGAGAAGATACTATTTTGGTTGTATTTCCTTGTTAGATAGTAGCAACTCAGGCAGTAAAATGTTGTAAAAGTTTCGAAAGTATGTGTCTACAAAGATGAATGCCATTCACGTATACAAGCACACAAAATGGGCTTGGAAGATCCATTTGACATATTGACTGTGATTGCAGCTTACTCTTTTCTCGGGATTTGTCAGCTATCAAATGGTGCGAGATGCATATGATGGTATGTCTTCGTGCTAACTGTTCTCTCTCCCCCCACCCCTGTGGCACGATGAATTACTTTAATTGAAATTTCTTACTTTCTGTTGTTTCGTTCAGATTCTAAAGTATGTTAACTTTGCTTTTTCTAGATTAGTGAATTTGTTATTTATCATGTTCTTTAGTTTTAGCTGGGCTGATGCGTTTATATTTACTGCTTTTATATGTTATATATGCAGCAATATAGAAATGTGAAACATGTATTTGTCTAAGTTGGAATTGACTTTGGTTCTGCCGTTATATTTGAACTGTGTTAACTTGCATTGCTTAGAATTCAATTCAAGAATAAAGAAAATCTATTAAGATTGAAGATACATCCAAACAATCTTAAAATTGTCGGAAGAAGGCATTCTCTATTTTATTTCGGAATGTCGCTCATTCATTTCCAGCAGTAATCATGATGCCTTCAGATGCTTATTTAACATGTCACCATCTTATTGTGTAGGCATCTTCATATTTTTAACTGTTTCGCACTATGTTTCTACTGCATAGACTATAATTTTTTCTTAAATCTTGAAAAAAAATCTTTGCAAATTTTGGCGCACAAAACTAATTCTCTTTGAAATATAGCAGTTTCTGAACTTATGTAGCTGGACCTCTGTTCAGGCTAAATCCTTGAAACATACAAAAGTCAACTCTTCTGCTCGCTTTTTAACAAAATGTTCACAATTTTCAGAGTAACCTTTGTTGTTGACGTTTTTCTATCATATACAGCTGGAAAATCTCGATTTGGGAGCCTTCTATCACTCGGACATTCTGGCAAAACAGACAGACTATACATGAAAGGTCCTGGTGGACGTGGAGAAGTTGAAGTTGCTGTTTCTGGAGTTGCAGGTAAGAGGCTCCTTTCTCTGTATAAATCTGTCGATGTTATAAATTCTGTTCCATTTATTTTGTTCCTCTTTTTAGTTGTGGATGAGATGTTTTCTCGGAACATAATCCTGTAATTATCACTGAAAGACCTTTTTTCTTCCTAAGAAAGAAAAGTTGGCATTCATCAGCAGAAGCACATGTTTTTCTTAACATTTTCATTGTACTATGATTTTTTTAATTATGTTGATTGTTGCATTACAAACACTTTCAAAATGAGCATAGCAATAATTAGTGTAAAAGAAAAAGTAACAGCCCATAGGTTATCGTTTCTTGCCTGGTTTTCATGTATCTGAGCATTTGAACAGGTGGGTCTTATGCTGATGCTTCTTACAGAGCACTATAGATCACAACTTTTTGGGTGTCCCGGGCATCCTACCCAACCTGACCCTAGTAGATTGGGTTAAGGAAACCTGATTTAAAATGCCAGATGGGTTTGGGGAAAAAAAGTGAAACGTGTTATTTTCATGTTGGGTTTCAGTTCAAACCCTAAGATGGCCAAACCAATCATTTACATTTACCGTTATATTAGTCATATATCATATATTAATTATATGTCAAAATTACTGGAGTAATTTATCATTCTTCTCATTTCTGCAACTGTCTGATGCACACCCTTGCCTGTCATTGATTACTTACAGCTTCTCAGACTTTTCTCTTTCTCTTGCATCTTTGTACACTATACAAATGCATCTCTACATCTCTGATTAGAGGAGGCAGGTTGCTATCTGGCCTCCACAAGAATGGGAGCAGAAATCACAAACAGTTTTGCTTGGGAGATGTTAAAATGTATTCAAAGAGTGGAATTTTGGTCACATTTTACATCTTCCCCTCAGCCTTCTATTCATTCCTTTTGTGGAGAAGGATTTCTTCTTCTCAGTGGTGTCCGGGGCTTTTTTTTTTTTTTTTTTTTAATCATGGATTCCACACAAGTGGTCAATCAGGTTTTTTTTTTTTTTTTTTTTTTTTTTTTTTAAATATAATCTTATTTTCAACGTGGAATGTTAATTTGCAGATCCAGTGTTTTTCTTTTCTTTTTCTGGGCATGACTACTGGCCTGGATGAGTTGGGTTTCAGATTTTCTATTATTGATCGTGAATTTGTGATAGGTTTCGTATTCATACTCCAAAACACCAACTTGAGTTTGACTTAGGTTCAGGATGAGATATTTGAATAGTTTGGAAGGGCTTCCCATTCAAAACCCAACCCATTATGCTCCTTACATAGAACACATCTTATTTCTGGTCCCCCGATTGGTTTTGTGAAGTAGGTGTCATTTTAATCAAATGATTGATTCTATGAAGTGAATGGTATATCAAAGACTCCGAAATACTGAATCTGGAAGTACTTTATCAGATCAAAGCCAGCAGGACTCAGGCCCTTTTTCACCAGTTATATCGAGGAGAGGATTTGGTATTGGCTCGATTGTCCGTAAAGCAGCATCTGTTGCATCTGTGGCAGCAAAACATGCCTATGCAGCTGCTGCTGCCACACCCATGAGTTCTGATGAAGAAATGCTGCCTCTGAAATGCTGCTTAATGTCCATTTCGTTGCCCTGGGAGTACATTGCTCATGACCTGTTGTTTAAGGTAAATCTTTGTTTTCCAATTGCTTCAATAATCTACTTTGTTACTTTCAAATCCTCTTCCTTTTCCTGTGATTCCGTGTATTTACCAGCTGGCCTTGCCTCTTGTTTTGAACGAGTATTGGCATTAGCTGGTCAGTTTTTAAACCTTGTTTTGTTACTAGAAATATTAGAACCCAAAAATCCACCGACTGACCTTGGCCTTTCTTTTGGAATGAATTAAAAGTGGTGATCGAACATTCTTTGCATGGCTGGAAGAATTGCTAATTTTGATGCCTGATTGCAAATTCAGGGAAGTCCTCCGGTGAACTTGTGAGGACCCTACGTTTACCCATTGGTGAAAATTCAGAATGTATATGGAGGTAACACCTGGGAGGCAAGCATGAGATTATCACAGGCATGCACTTACTTCCTGCCAGAACATGAGAGGAGGTTATTTTGTAATCTAAGTTATACATGGAAATCTCTCTGTAATCTAAGTTGTGCATGGAAATCTTTCTCTCTCTGTGCGTATCTGGTGCTGGGTTGAGTGTCTCAGGGCTATGTTAAAATATTGTTAGATCATTTTATTTGAAGTCAACAAATGTATCAGCACATAGTTACCATGCTTACAGTTCAGTACGCCTACCTTTTGATTTTTCCTTGTTCATTATAGTTAAGGGGCAGGTGATGCCGCCCGGTACTTTTTTTTTTTGATTGTTGTATTTCATTAGTTATTGACATAAACCTTATTACTTATAAAAAATACAAAAAAAAAAAAAAAAAAAAAGCTATCCTGGCATTCTTATGAGAGCATGAGGAATTTATACAAGGATTTACGGGTAGTTCGAGATATGCAAACAACTATGGGATAGAGATTTATAGATTATTTTGAGAGACATCATAAGATTTGTTAATGGAAAGGCCTTGGATTACTTTTTGCATGAGCTATTATAGCTATTTATAAACTGGATCGGTGCCATAAGAGACGCTTTGCGTGCTTTAAAGGCTTTTGGGCGATGGTCTCTCTTGGACTAACCTTAGAGCACTGCCCATAGTTTTTTTCAGAGTTTTTATTAATATAGGAAATCAAATTACTTTTTTTTTAAAAAAAAAAAACACAAAATTTTTTATTCAAATAAGCTTTACAATAGTTTTTCTTATCTTTTTTTTTTTGTATGAATAATTATATATGTCACCCTCCATGTTTACTTTGTGTCAACCAAAAGTGATGTGGTTTTTAAAATCACCATTAAATTTTTGATTGATCATTATTGACTTTTAATTTAATGGTGATTTTAAAAGTTACTTTACTTTTGGTTGACACAAGGTAAATATGTAGGATGACTTGTATCATTACTCTTTTTTTATATATTTAAATATTTTTTAAATTAAACATTAAGAGAAAGAGAGGTGAAAGAGAAAACATTTAAATATTGTTTCGAACAAATGCTAGAGGAAAGAGAAAAGAAAGAAAAAAAGATATTAAAATAATGTTAAGGGAATCACTTTTGGTTCCCTAGATGAAGGGAACAACTTTTGGTTTTTTTAGTGTTTTCTTAGTTTAGGGAATACTAAGGAAAACTGTTGCAAATATTTTTTTTAACAGTTTTTCTATACTAGGAAATTGAATGAGGTTTAAAGAAAGTTATTGCTAGTACTTTTAGTACCTTTTGTGGCTTCTGAACGAAGGATTCAATTATGTTTTGGCTCGACTTTCTGTTACTTTTGTGAAAGGCTTCCTAACCTTGTGGGAATTCACTTATGTAGCACATTATTTTAACCCCCTCGTTCACTTTCACGTTTGTTGCTTTATATTAATTGGAGGAAATTTTTTCAATTCAGTTTCTAATATTGATATGTCTTTAGAACATGTGATTTTACATGCAATTTTAATAGAGCATGAATGCATTTGAGATTCATATGCTCTAAGGACACATTAATTTAATAAAATGGGTTTGGAAAAAATTTTTCAATTTGAAGAAAAACCTTGTTCAGCCAAAATTCTTGCTTGTTTTATTCATCCGAGTGATTTATTATAAGAAAGTGTTAGACTACCTCATTAAGAGTGGGAAAGACCCATCTTGACCTTTTTTCCCGTTCCCGTTGTAATTCAAAAAAAAATAAAAAAAAGTGTTAGACTACCTCAAGCTATTATAGACTGCACCACAAGATCCAGCAACAAGAAAACATAAAGCAATGAACAACCAGGGAAAGGAAAAAAAAAAAAAACTATTGTTTTGAAAGCATCGATTTCATTTTACTACTTTCATCGGCGTACTACTTTCATGAGTGAAATAAAGTAATGTTAGATTCGGTTAAGGATGGAATAGCGTGAAAAATGGTGGCTTACGAGTGGAGGAGCACAGAAGAAACAAAACAGGGCAGTTGCAAAGCATGTGTCATGGCAGTTGATAAATCATGAATGTGGCATGAGATGTTAATCATTATTTAAATCGCTTTGCATCATCTTAAAGTAGGGGAGGCAGGATTCTAACTTCACTTTAATTCATGGATTAAAATTCGAATAACATGCAACATTACGCGTCCATGCATGTTAGCTCCCACTTAGTGTGCCTTTGGGCATGCGAACGTGCAAACACACAGGCTAGCTAACTGCCAACTAACTAAGAAAACTACCTAGTAAACCAGGCATATTCCTCATTATCATACAAATTAATAACATGAAAAATAAAATAAAAGTTTGTATGCCATGCATGTTTAGAGCATCTCCCCCCGTATGCTTTAAAACCTCTATATCAATTGTATATATTTAGCTAGTATGAGGCAAGAATCACGTCGCACATCTCCTTATCTAAAATACATATTTTGCTTTCGAAAAATATTATTTTAATAGATTGCTATATAATTAAGATGACATAATAGTAAAAATTAAACCAAAACAAATATTTTTTGTATGACAGTTGTATACCAGTATATTAAAATAATATTACTCTTTGCTTTTTGATTAGCTACTTTTAGGCAATCATTGAAACTTCTCTTTTTTTTTTTTATTGTGTGTGTGCTACAGTCATCTCTTTCTCTTCTCTCTTGGTGGTTTAAGAAAAATAAATAAATAAAAAGAAAGAGAGAAAGGGAGAAAATAATATTTAAAGAAAATTGAGAAAGGAATATATAAAAAGTGAAAAGTCTATTAAAATTTGTATTAAAAAAGTAGTAGGCAAATTAGAAAATAATACTTTATATATATATGCTCTTAAAACAGGGAAAAGCTTTCAATTTCTCCAAAGAATTGGTCTCGAATATAGATAGTGTCTGAAAGCATAAAAGTAGTGAAACCTGCTTTAGCGATCAAACACGGCCAAGCAGCCGACTGAAAGGCAGTTTTTTATTTGGAGAGCACGAAAAGAACTTTCTTGATGCAGAATGTAAGTTCGAATTAAAGTAACCATGAAACTTGTTTCGAAGGTTAAAAAAAAAAAAAAAAAAAGCAACCTATGGAGCTTTCTTTTTGTGCAACAGCTTTAACTTTTCTTTCCTTTTCTTTCCTTTTCTTTTTCCTAAGGTTAAAATATGATTATGGTTCTTGAGTTACGTATCTGTATAAAAAAGCGCAATAATTTCTATTATTTAAAGTTTTAAATTTGTTTTACATATATATCTGTATAAAAAAGCGCAATAATTTCTATTCACATAATAATAGCAAGATAATTCAGGCGAAAATCATGCTAGATAACACTAATTAATTAAAGTAGAAGTCTAAAAATAATTTTATGTCTTTTTGGTTATCTAGGTCATATATTGCTCTCAAAATGGGTTTGTTGATTTTCAGAATGTGCTAAATTTTCTTTTCCAATAAGTAAATTACGTAAACAAATACCAATAACTAAGGGAATTAATCCATCTAATGATATATTGTACGTCTTAACGCTCCAGCATTTTCACCTACTTGAAAATATATGAGGCGCTACTACTAGTCTACTATGCCCTGAACATTAAACTAGCAATAGAAAAATGCTATATATTTTTTCTTTTCTAATATAACTAAATTATAAACTGTAATGATTATAGTACTAACTGAATTATAATTTTATTTGCACTTAGATTCTACTATTACACTATTTCATACTTCATAAAATTATAGACATACAAAAGATACTATTATAACCAAAACTTGATCAAACGTCTGTCAAACTTTGTCTGCGTTTTAAATACGCGACATATGCGATTGTTGACACATGACATAATATGAGAGCTAACAAGTGGCACAATATGAGGCTAACATATGTCATAGTTTGGTGCAAACATATGACACAATTAGAAGCTGGGATGTGTCATAATTTGGAGGCAGACATGTGACATATTTTGCAAATCGAACATAACTTCTACTACGAGTATTAGAATTGCACATAAAACCCCCCTATCCAGAAAGCTTTCTTCGTCCGCACTATGTGGTGTCATTTTTTGACCTAAAATCCATCATTTTCATCTTCGAAAACCTTCTTGAAGTTGTCTTTTTTTTTTTTGGTCATTTGAAATAAATATTTGTTTTCTTTGGGTTTGGGCGGATAGAGTTTTCTTATGTTTTATTTATCGTGGGTACCACAATTGTGGTTTTCACACTTTGCTTATTCATGGTTATTAAACATTAATGGATTCCAGGATTTGTCACTTTCAGCCACAAAAGTACCCAATGTGCTTTGAACCCTTGTTTTTGGAGGCCGCCTCCCCTCCACCTGGTGGTTTGATCATCAAGAAGCTTAGTTATCAGGCCTAATTTAGGGAACTTGGCTGCTATTTGTTTGACGGCTTTTTTAATCACAATAGTTTGTTGATCATGCATGTGCAATTTGTTTGATTCTTCGTGATTAAGCTAACCTGATCTCCTCCTTGGACGACCATGACTGATGAGCCCCACCAAAACAGCACAATTACCCCACCACCCACCACCATCACAAAAAAGGTTTCACGTAGTAAAACACCCCCACTAAGAGAAACTAAAAAGGAAAACATATTTTATTGTTATTAGACCAAAGTGCCCTCTATCCTCCAAAAATCCTTTGCTCAGATGGACCCCACATTTGCTCTTCCGCTCGTCCATAAATACCCATTCCCCCCACTTCCTACCTTCCCTTTTCCCTTTCCTTCCTTCCTCCGGTTCACTCTTTTAGCTCCGATTCCTTTTTTCCAATGTCTCTCTACTGGGAACCGGTCGACTTTCACTGTCCGGTTCTCGAGGAAAACCGGTTCACCAAAGATGAACTCGAAGAATTATTCTCTTTCATTGAATCCGGAGACTCGGTTGTGAGTCCAAACTCTAGTTCGGAGGGCTCCAGCCGGGCGGTTTCCAGTACTGAGAGTGAGAGGAAGCTCGAGCAGCGCAAGATATCGAACCGGAATTCAGCCCGGCGGTCCCGCTTGCGAAAGAAGAAGCATCTAGAGGACCTCAAGGACCAAGTGAAACGGTCGAGAACGCATAACGTTGAACTGAAGAACCGGTTGGGCTCGGCTTTACATCTCTGTCACGTAGTACGGAGCCAAAACGAGATGTTAAGATCCGAATACATGGCTCTCAGTGCTACACTTACGGATCTAGACATGATTTTATTCACCATGCAATCACAATGAGCATGAAATGGTGAAGAAACTAAACTATTTCGACCTAACAAACTAATGTTTTGGCTGTTCGATCACAGCTCACTCAAAACATCAGCTTTTGCTTTCGAGGAAAAAAAAGGTTGTTGTTAATTTTAAGAAACCCCACGTTGTTGGACGACGTAAAGATTTGACGGTCTGCTTTTGTATTTTGTCGAAGACTTCCCTTTTTTTTTTTTCTCTTTCTTTCTAAAGTGTTTTTTCTCTTTTCTTTTTTTTTTTAAAGTGATTTAGTGGTAAAGCTAGAGGGCCACTGATATGTAGGAAGCTCAAGGGCTAATGATCAGTATCATATTTCTGTGGTCTAGTGCAGCCATGCACCGGTGTAAATATATATGTTTTTTAATTGGTCAATCAGTGCCATATATATATGCTTGTTATTTTCTTCATCATTAACTGCCATGGATATATCCATAATCTTTTACCTTTTTGAGACCGACAGGAATTATATTAATTGGACCATATAGACTGCGTTAGTGACACATGGTATCTCCATCCATTTTATTGAAAAAATAAAATAAAAATAATGGTAATTACTAATTATAAGCGATCTCAACATCCCATGGTGCTCAACCATTTTGTCAACTACAGTTTATCTTCTCTTGTAATTGAAAATCAGTGGTAAAATATTTCGTCATTGTGTACGTAAGAGAGCAATGATCAAATCCCGATCGACTACGTATGTCTTGATATTATTTTTTAATAATATTAAATGATTCAAACAATACGTGATTTTAATATTATTTTTATCGAAATTACTCGATCTACATATTTTCAAACTGTAATATATACGAAAGGAATTAAGGGAGACGTGACCCGAGGAAGAAGTGAATAAAAGTTTAAAAAATTAATATATAGGTTCATTTGAAGATGAAAAATCAGCTAGGATTTCAATGATGTGAATAGAAGTTCATATATATTAAGGGGTAATCAATAGTATTCATTGAAAACAAGTATCCTATATATTGATTCAGATTTGGAATATATATATCCTCATCAACATATAAGGCCACTACTGATCACGCGCGTGGACGATTACAAATTTACAGATACAATTTACATTTTGTTTCCCTAAATATCCAACATGGAACAGAAAATGTTGAATTTATATTCTGCTGCAAAAGATATCTACAACACGCTAGCTCACAGAACGCGAATTTAGATTATATTAATAGGTGATCATGTGAGTGCGTTGCATGACGTACTGTTTTATATACAACTATTTTCCACAATCCAGTCATTAATCGGCATTTGTTTATATAGCATAAGAATGCTAGTCTTCAAACGATATAGTTCAATAAATAGTACTCTTTCACTGCATGTACGTGGCCGAAAGATAAAGAATGCAACATTGATGCGTCTCTTCGGTCAAGGGTAACGTTTTGGGAAACTTAGGATTGAAGAGTCTTATCTTCCTCAAACCTTTCTAGCTTAGATATATATTAACACTTTATTTAATTTGGTACGTACAAGAAATGGTTAATTTCTGCAACTTAGAATATATATAGCAGCAGTGATTAATTATCTGCTTATCCAAGACCAAGACAAGTCGCATTTATGTAAAAGATGCTACAGATCGATCTTAGGAGTTCAAAGTTTGGTAGGAACGACTTACAAAAAAAAAAAAGTTTGGTAGGAACTTGGAAAATATTGATGATTTGACGATTTTCTTTGAGAAGTCTTCAACCGACCATGCATTAAAAGTTGGAACCTGAAGGAAGTTTCGTAGGGATATTGATTGATGAATAAAGAAGATGCATGAAAATATAAAGTGCGTGGAATATCTACCTCAATGTCTAAAATGGATGGATCCTTTTCAATCCTGGTGCAAGGAATGGATTAGGTATGGGATCTGTAGCCCCCATCAAATCATCAAAGTGTCATTCTGAAAAGAAAAGAAAGGAAAAGGAGATTTGATTATCCAATTACCACAATTAAAAAGCTCAGAAGAGTACAAAAGGAGTCGATCTTCTTCCCCCACGAATGACTTGAACCCTAATATTAGGGGAGTAATTATCCATTGTTTATTATGTCCGTACAATCCTACTTGATACGTCATTAATCCTCTTATTCTTCAATTTTCGATCCAATCCTACTATAATCTGGCCGACACATGCATACATATTGGAATATCATTTCTAGTCTAAAAGCTTAAGTTAAAGGTTTTGAATTCATTTAAATATATTAATTACTATTTTTCTTTATACTTTCTTAATATGTGATATAATATTCACAAGTCACAACAAATGTTCCCCCCCTCACTTGTAAATTTTTCTCACATTGACTTAACTCAGTTTCGTGTGTGAGTCTTCTTTACAAATTTAAGTGTGTCACGTGTACTCCAAGAGTCAAAACACTCTTTATCAGAGCTAAACCAAATACGTCAAATCAAAACACTCGTATCAGCAACGGAAGGTAACCATGATTTTGATACCAAACTATTAGAGAGAGTACTTAGGGAGTCCAACAAAAGTAAGTTAATGCACACACCAGGATACCGCTTTAAGTTTTTCTTGTATCCTTTTTTCCCCATTCAATTCAAAAAAAAAAAAAAAAAAAAAAATACCGCTTTAAGCCCAAAAGCCTAAACTATAGGCTTGAATTTATTTAGGTATATCAACATCGTACTCTTTTTTTATATACTTTTTTAATTTAAGATACAACACAATACTCGCAAGTGCACTTACATTAACACATACTTACACTAGTTACATATATATGTAGCCTTGATCAATGCAAAGACTATAATCACATTACTCGTTGCTTTCCATCCTGTTGTTAGTCAACTCCTATCCGTTTGCTTGCCAAATTCACATCATGCATGCTATATATTATCTTTTTCTTTTTTTCTTCTCTTTCTTCGTTTGTAAGTTTTAGGAGTTGCCACGAAAATCATACGTATTTAAAGTTAGAAAGTTTCCTTTTGACCCTGAAGCATATGGACCATTTAGATTAAAGGATAATGCAGTGAATTAAAGGTAACGAGGACACCAATATCTTATGCGATCTTACCCAATTGATTTGCAAATTTTCTCTTTCTGTTGGAGAAGAAATGCTTTTGCATTCTCAGCCCTCTTACATAGTACTCAACTGTGTACAATTTGGTTATAAATTAATTTTCGTTTTAAAAAAAAAACGACCATGTGGAGAACCTGATTATTTTGAAACACCAAAAAAAAAAAATGTGAAAAAGAATATTAATTCCTGAATTTTGTTGTTACGTACGTATGTAACGTGCGATGAGAACTTAAAAAGAAAGATAAATTAGTAGGATTTTCGAGGAATCCTGAACTTTCTATGAGCAATTAAAAGTGCTCTCAACTTTTACAAACTCAAGGTTTAAATATTTTTCTTGACTGATTTTCTTTCATTGATGAATATTGTTGTATTTAAAGACACATTACAATAAAGAAATAATATTTTACGTGAAGTGGACCTCTATACCTAAACTCTAACTCTACTACTACTAATATAAGATAAGTCTATCTTTAACGTAACTAAGATAGAGAGATATTCCTATTAATAAGACTCTTAAACAAATAACAATAATAAAAAGACACAACNATATTGTTGTATTTAAAGACACATTACAATAAAGAAATAATATTTTACGTGAAGTGGACCTCTATACCTAAACTCTAACTCTACTACTACTAATATAAGATAAGTCTATCTTTAACGTAACTAAGATAGAGAGATATTCCTATTAATAAGACTCTTAAACAAATAACAATAATAAAAAGACACAACAACACAACATAAAGATAAACATAATCTAAGATAATTTGCTGTCAAGAAGACAGACTTCTATCCATATCACAATAATAATCAATGGATAAGCATCCATAACATTTGTCTATGTCCAAAGAAGGAAACAAAATCTGTTTATTTCTATACCCTCGTTAATTTGGGACGAGGGAAAGTAATAATGTCATTATGGCAAGTAAAATATATTGATACCATTCAAAATCAAGAAATATTAAAGGAATAATTCTATTTGTCTATCTAAATTCATTCATTTTTGTCCATCTATCACTACATGATAAAATTTATGTAATAAAATAATAATATAAATTTTGTCATCTAATAATAGATAGACAAAGATGGGTGAATTTAGATGAACAAATAGCATTGTCCATATTAAAATGCATTCTTGGCAGTTTCATAAAGTAATTTGTCTAGTAAGTGTTCATTGCCTTAAGCTCCTAGCTCTCAGTAAGAAGAAAAATCTTGATCTCCGTGAAAAGAATATTTTTCTTTCTATTTTCATTTGGGTCATATGCTTAAAAAACAGATGACATGATGATCACTCATCTCACAGTTGGGTCGGGCCCGAATAAGCTACGGGTTCCCAGGATGAGGCCCAGAGCAACTAGGGTTTGCATGACACTAGCTACTTGATGGATTATGTGCATGGCAGGTCCAACCTGAGAGTCGCATTCCTACACCACCAATTCTGTTCAGCCTAAAACCAACAATATTTTTCGTAAAAATAAAGGTTTTTGCGATCCGAGTGTAGTAATTTTTATTTAGATATTTGAATTTGAAGTTCTATTGTCCGTAAAAATAAAGTTAGACTCTGGACGCAGTTTTGTGATCCGAGTCTAGTTTTTTTTTTTTTTTTTTTTAATTAATTAATTTAATTTGAACCATAAAACTCACTTTGGGATGACAATAACTTGAACAAATGGATGATTTCAGCAAGTAGCTAGCTATGAAGATACTCAGCAAAGTATTGAAAATGATTTCTATTTCCCACTTGATTTGTCCATTTGCATAATCGGTATATAAATTAAAGAGGAAAATGTTTATACAGAATTGGTAAGTGATTTTGGCAAATCCCATGATCTTCGGGTCAGCTGACGCATACAGCATACAATATGTGATTATGGGCTTATTTGTTTAGGATAAAATGATTTTTAAAAAATATTTTTTGATGTTTGGTGCCACAAAAAATAATAGTCAACCAAAAACATATTTTGTTGACCAAAAAAAATTATTTAATTTCTGTAAAATATTTTATTTTTAAAAAAAACTGTAAATCATAATTCGAATTTAAGCTTCTTATTCTTAAATCGCTGAATTACCGCCAGATTCAAATTTTTATGCTATTTTTTTTTTTTAAAAAAAAATTATATTAAAATGTTGTGAATAAAATTGATGAAAATATAAAATAATAAAAAAAAAATTGTGATTTTTCATACATGCCAAACACCGAAAAATATTTTCTTGAAAAATAATTTTCCTGAAAATATTTTACATCAAAACAAATGAAGCCTAAAATATAAAACCTACTACAAATTAAAACTACTATGGTAATATACTTGCAATAATGAAAATAAAATCTAAGAATAATAACAATAAAATCTGATCAAGAATTAAGTGAGTTTTCGAATCAACACATAGGGCATGTTTAAGATTGCATTAGAAAACTTAAAAAATACTTTTAGTATCTAAAAAATTGTGCCAAATAAAAAGCTGGCAAGTTTGGTAAAAAATTTCAAAAGTACTTCTTTGACTTTTTATTCTAAAAATGGTCTAAACGCACTTTTGAAAAAAGCTTAAAAATGAAACTTTTGCCAAAAAATTCTTTTTGACTTTAAAAGCTCTATTTTTCAACGCAATCCCTTTTAAGTAAATAAGAGTGACCAACTTCCTAAGAGTGGGGGACAACCTAAAGAAAGACATGGTAGTCATGAGGAAACTTACTAAGAAGCGCTGAAGACACATTATGAGGTAAGGCCTCCTCTCCTCTTATTTACTTAAAAGGGATTGCGTTGAGAAATAGAGCTTTTAAAGTCAAAAAGAATTTTTTGGTAGTCATGAGGAAACTTACTAAGAAGCGCTGAAGACACATTATGAGGTAAGGCCTCCTCTCCTCTTATTTACTTAAAAGGGATTGCGTTGAGAAATAGAGCTTTTAAAGTCAAAAATAATTTTTTGACAAAAGTTTCATTTTTAAGCTTTTTTCAAAAGTGCGTTTAGACCATTTTTAGAATAAAAAGTCAAAGAAGTACTTTTGAAATAATATTACCATAGTAGTTTTAATTTGTAGTAGGTTTTCTATTTTAGGCTTCGTTTGTTTTGATGTAAAATATTTTCAGGAAAATTATTTTTCATGAAAATATTTTTTGGCGTTTGGCATGTATGAAAAATCACAATTTTTTTATTTTTTTATTTTTTATATTTTCATCAATTTTATTCACAAAATTTTAATATAATTTTTTTTTTTAAAAAAAATAGCATAAAAATTTGAATCTGGCGGTAATTCAGCGATTTAAGAATAAGAAGCTTAAATTCGAATTATGATTTACAGTTTTTTTTTTAAAATAAAATATTTTACAGAAATTAAATAATTTTTTTTGGTCAACAAAATATGTTTTTGGTTGACTATTATTTTTTGTGGCACCAAACATCAAAAAATATTTTTTTAAAAATCATTTTATCCTAAACAAATAGGTTGGACCCAAAATCATGAGAGTGGCCAACTTCCTAAGAGTGGGGGACAACCTAAAGAAAGACATGGTAGTCATGAGGAAACTTACTAAGAAGCGCTGAAGACACATTATGAGGTAAGGCCTCCTCTCCTCTTATTTACTTAAAAAGGGATTGCGTTGAGAATAGAGCTTTTAAAGTCAAAAAGAATTTTTTGGCAAAAGTTTCATTTTTAAGCTTTTTTCAAAAGTGCGTTTAGACCATTTTTAGAATAAAAAATCAAAGAAGTACTTTTGAAATTTTTACCAAACATGCCAGCTTTTTATTTGCACAATTTTTTAGATACTAAAAGTATTTTTAAGCTTTCTAAGAGTGGGAGACAACCTAAAGAAAGACATGGTAGTCATGAGGAAACTTACTAAGAAGCGCTGAAGACACATTATGAGGTAAGGCCTCCTCTCCTCTTATTTACTTAAAAGGGATTGCGTTGAGAAGTAGAGCTTTTAAAGTCAAAAAGAATTTTTTGGCAAAAGTTTCATTTTTAAGTTTTTTTTTAAATAAAATTTTTACAGAAATTAAATAATTTTTTTGGTCAACAAAATATGTTTTTGGTTGACTATTATTTTTGTGGCACCAAACATCAAAAAATATTTTTTAAAAATCATTTTATCCTAAACAAATAGGTTGGACCCAAATCATGAGAGTGGCCAACTTCCTAAGAGTGGGGACAACCTAAAGAAAGACATGGTAGTCATGAGGAAACTTACTAAGAAGCGCCGAAGACACATTATGAGGTAAGGCCTCCTCTCCTCTTATTTACTTAAAAAGATGGAAATAATTCCTTGTGATTTTAATACAAACTTTAGGTAGAATTCATCATTGAAACCCGACTTACAAGGAGAGAGTGCTCAACAACTTATATACATATGGTTAAGATTGTGCTTAACCCATGTGGGACGCTGGAATCGTAACATACCACCACGCTTTTGTAGCCAACATCCACGGCGACCCACTCTATCGACACTAATTCAATGTTAGCTCTTTTTCTTTTAGAGGCTCTCCTCACCTGTCAATATTTTAATCTAGCTTAATAGCTAGGTCGCCCTTTCTATGACTAAAACCCATGATGTGATGTTTTGCTCTGATATCAAATAATATAAATTTTGGATATTATTCACCTTTAAAAATTAACTTATAAGGAGAAAATGCCTAAAAACTTATATATACACAATTAAAATTGCACTTAACCCTTATAAGACAGTAGAATCGTAACAGATTCCTCATAACTTAGGCTCAGACCCGTAAGAAGAGGACAACACTGAGAAAAAATAATACTCTTGGGATTAAAGCACAAAGGCTTCAGTGATACGAATTCATAAAATGCCTGACACTTCAAAGGTTTTTCATGAAAAAAAAAAAAAAGCTGCTCGGCTCACCACTGAATACACCTTTAAATTCCTATGTTATTTTTTAAAAAGAGATAACTTCACTTACTCCCTAATTATCATCACTTTTGCAATGTTCTTTTCAAAGTTTAAAACCTTTCAATTTAGTGTATCAAATTTTTAATTTTTTTTTTAATTTCACCCATTCGTTAAGATTTTCCGTTAAATCCTTTCAAATTTTGAAAAATGCCCCTATATTTTTTTAGTAAAATTTTTTTCAATGAATCAGGGATGAGTATTTTTGCAAATTTTATTAAATCCTGACCAACGCCTAAGTCCTCGCAATTTTTTTTCTTAAAAATAGGAGACATATTTTGGGATTTTGAAATGATTTAACAAAAAATCCTAACGAAGGGGTGAAATTAAAAAAAATTAAAATTTCGATACATTAAATTAAAAAATTTTAAACTTTGAGAGTGACATTATAAAAGTGATGACAATTCAGAGAGTAAGTAAAGTTATCCCTTAAAAATATTATATTACTAAAACATTGAGAACTTTCCTGCGGCACCATGCTGGTGTCACTCTGGTGGTCCTTTCATTTTTGCAGGTGCCCATCATTCTGTCAAAAAATTGTAGAAAAAACTTGCATCTATTATTTTTTATATCTTTATAATTTATTAAAAATTGATTTGAACCTATTTAATTAACATGAACCAAAGGAGAAATGGCATACTTTGACTGGTGTGTAGGATTATTTGGAGGTTTTTTCTACGACATCTTTGTTACATCAGTGTGATAGTTACAGGCTTCAGAGTTCTTCCAACCTACCTCTTTTGACAAAGTTCTCCCAACCTACCTCATTTGACAAATCGAACATTTGGACTTCAAATCATATAAAAATGCTTCAATCCAAGACGGTAAAGCTAAATTGATAGAACCAAGTCAAAATAGAATCTGGCTTATATGCTCTAGTGAGAACTACCGCATATCTGCGGTAGAATTTTTGCATGGCTTAGACGCAACCAAAGCTTTTATAACCCAAAATTCACGCGGTTTACAAAACAAGCAAGGCTATACAATAGAAAGTGACTTTTCTTCCGTGAAACATAACAGACTGACTTGTTTTTTTTTTTTTTTTTTTTTTCTACGCACTATGCAGTCCTTTTTTTCTCAGTGAAACATAGCAGGACCCACTTGATTTAGTACTTCTCTGTTGTCTTCCTCTACTGGTTCTACGTTTTTTCATAAACTAGCAAGGCCCTGCTAGCCATATATAAACATTAGGCTAAATCATTAGGCTAGCTACCGTGTCCACTGCAAAAATATGTACGTTTTTACGGTTCAAATATCCAGAAACAGAGAAACTTACTTGATTACAAAACTACCTCCATGGAGAATGAGGATGAGTGTAATTTGTAAATAGGAATATCATACACACCTAGTACCACTTGGCTTACTTTAAATTTGTAGGCTAAGATATGTAATTATTTTTGTAAACTTTAGATGTACTAATTAGCTCATGTAAATTATAGTTTTCAGAATAAAAAGGCTCACTCTGTAGGCCTTGTTCATCGAATCATCGATGATGCTATGTCCTATTCTTTGTTTGCCATTTCATTTCCTTTCTTTTCTTTTTTTTTCCTTTCTTGAAGTTGTAACTTGTAAGCTGTTATCTCATTTTGTTCTTTTTGTCCTGATTCGCTTCCTTTCGTTCTCTCTTTTCGTGGCTTTCATTGTATTTGCTTTGAGAAAAAAAAAATATATATCATACAACATATATCCATCTCTAGAAAGAAAAGGAAAAGACTATATATATATATATATATATACATGTTGGCCAAGGTGAGCCACCCCCTGCCTTTGTTTTTTTTTTTTTTAAAAAAAATGTAATAGAAATTTCAAAAGATTAAAAAAAAATAAAAAAAAATTCTATCAGACGGTGTCGTTTTGGCTAATTAACTAACGGATTTTTCAAAATCTGACGGAAAACTCAAAAATTTTGATAGAAAGATCTTCTTTAAATTTTGCGAAAAGTTATGTAGCCAAAATCAAAATTTAAAAAATTAGGGATCGTATTCAAATCGCACTTTTATTTAGGAATTTATCTAATATTTTTCCTTTTATAAATATGGTATTGAAAAAAAAAAAATCTCGTCATTTATTTGTTAAATGCCAAGAACCCTAAAATTCCTGGTGTTTAGTTCAAAAATGCCAGGAATTATAAGTAAACTTTCCTTGCGTTTAGTTAACAAACGCCAGGAATTATACTGAAAAGAAATTGCCTCACGCGCTCCGCCGCACACACCCATTATCCCTTTCTTTCTCCCATTTTTTTTTCTCTCTCGTCACTTTGGCCCTCCCCTTCTCACGTTCATGTTTTGTTACGACTGTAGGATAATCTTTGAAATTGCAATTTTGCTGATCAAAAAGTATGATTTTATATTAAATTTTAAAAAATGTATTGTCTGAAAGTGCGTTTTAAAAAATTTACGATTTAAAAACGTAAAAAAATTTATATTTTCAAATCGTTGAAAATGAGATGTGTTTTTAAAAATTCATATTTTTAAAGGCAAAATTACAATTGTATAAGCCAAATAATTATTTTACCAAATATTATGTTTTTAAAAATCATATTTTTAAATTGCACATTTCGTCAAAGAAATTGAGGTTTTATTGTGGAATTGAGTGGTTATTATCCTAATTTAGGTTAGTGAGTGGTTCATTTTGAGACTTCAAGAAATGTTGCTGTGTTTGGTTGCTGTGGAAATGTAGGAAAATGAAAGCGAAATGCAGTTGGGAATTTTGTTTGTGGTACAGTTGCACGATTATTTAGTACGCTTTTAGACTAGTCCATTTTCTGTACCCATTTCTTAAGCACTGAAGTTCTTCTTTGGAAATGTTAGGATGAATGTTAATTGGAATGGAGATGATTAAATCAAAAATCCTTTTTTGTTAATAAACTTGAGACCGTGTTTTATACTTTATCATGTATCTTGAGTTGGAGGGAATTTATTTGACATTTTCTTGTTCTGATAGATTGTTATGCTTCCAATAGTTGGCTTATGGATTAATACACAAGACAAAATATCTGATTTTGAGATGAAACTGATGGACATCAATAGCGAGCACCTTGGAATTCCGGAAGCAGAGTACAATACTATTGTTAGGATTGCAAGGATCTCAGCAGCATTGGTGACATGCATCTGATTCTAATCTTTGCTACTATTAGTGTAATCTAATCTGATCTGGGGACATGATCAATTGTTCAATTTATGCTCCGCTTGTCTGGGCATAAAATGATTTTCGTTGAAAAATGATTTCAGAAAAACCATTTTTCAGGAAAATGTTTTCTGCTGAAAACATTTTTCGATATTTCACGCGTCCGAAAAATCATAAATATTTTTTATATTTTCAATCAATCATATTAACCTACAAAAATTATTTTTTATTCACAACTTAAAAATATTAATATAATATATTAATAAAATCTCGGCTTGCGATCAGGTCCCGACCGAGTCTAGGCGGGGTCTCGACTAGGTCACAATTGGGTCTCGGCGAACTCCCGACAGGTTCCCAGCTGGGTCTCAACCGGGTCTCGGTCGGGTCTTGGCGGTGTCCCTACTAGGTCTCGGCGATGTCCCAACCGAGTCATGGTCAGGTCCCGGAGATGTCCTAGTCGGGTCTCTACAATGTCTTGGACCGGTCCGGCGATGTCCTAGTCAGGTCCCGGCGATGTTCCGGTCAGGTCCTGGTGGGTCCCAACGATATTCCGGGCGGGTCCAGACTGGGTCTCGGTAGTGTCTCGGGCGGGTTTCGACGGGGTCTTGTGGTATCTTAGCTGTGGTCTAACGATTTGAGAATGTGAAATTCAAATTCGGAAAATGATTTACTATTTTAAAAAGGATAAACTATTTTATAGAAATTAAAAAAAAAATTTGGGTCAAATTGAAAATGGTTTTCATTGATTATTATTTTTCGCCTCACAAAATATCGAAAAACACAAAAAATTATTTCTAAAAATTATTTTATGCCGAAATAAATGGAGCCTGCATGATGCGAAATTGCCTTGCTAAACTATACTACTTTGGGGTACGCTGATATCTTCGCCTATAAAAATGCCCACAAAAGAGCATTTCAGTAATACTTCCCTTTCTTCCTTTGCTCTTTCTATAGAACATTTTTGCTCTAGCAAAAAATTTAAGATCATTATCCGGCAAGGAACGATGGAAGGGTTATTCATATTAGCCATTGTGTTTTGAAGTGTGCTCTAATTCTAAGGGACTATTGTCAAGAGATCTAATCGCACTAAATTAAATACTTCGAGAGCACAAAATCAATTTTTACTGACAATACTTTTAATTGATTCTTTAATATTTTTAGATCCTTTATTGCTCTTAATTTTAATCTCGTTCGTTATATTTATCTTATTGTTAATTTTTGAATTAAATTTATTTACTTATTGAGAAGAATTTTTACTCCCTCAAATTATTTACAACAGTTATAATTATAAATTTCATTCTAAAAAAAATGGCTATTTTGGGAAACGTATGAGTACACTGTAACAAAAAAAAAAAAGAAAAAGAAAAATAATATTTGTAGTAGACACAATAGCTACTAGTTAGCCGGGAATTACTACACATCCTTATCCAGTCATTCTCTCATTCTCCTGCTTGAAACTCACACATACAATAATAATTTTGAAGAAAGTGAAAGGATAGGAAATTGACCCATTAAGGAAAAGAATCATTTCTCATTTAACTAAGATAGGACTAAAATCAGGTCCAACTTATTTTCAGCTTATCTAAAAAGAGTAAAGATAGAAATAAGCCTGGCTGAAATGAATAGTATTTCAGTCCAGCATATGAACAGTAATTTTTATTGTTCATGGCTTGTGAACAGTAATTTTTTTTTTTTTTAACCTTCATTCCTGCCAAGACTGAATGACTGATCATTCAGCCTGGACTTATGCCAATCAAGACTCATCTAAAAATACATTTTTTTTGCTAGACCCTACGCTACTAGTAACTTTGGACAATCACTATTGCTCGTCCATTCGTTTTTTTAAGTATTTCTCTCCCTTTACTCTCTGCTGCTCATCTCGTCACTCTCTCTTCACTCTCTGTCCAGTCTGCTCGGTGTTTCTCGGATCGGAAAAGAAAAATGGGTTTAATTTCACAGAGAAATTTCCATACATTTGCCCACCGAAATCGAAATGTTATTACAAAAGCAGTAAGACTTCTTGTTGTTCATCATCCCAAATCCTTCAACTTTTGCACCTCTCAGACCTCAAAACAAAGCGAGGAGGACACTGTCATAGAAATTTTGGCCGCTCTCAACTCTCAAGCAGAGCAACAGGCAGGACCTCATGGAGTCGTCGGACATGCCCAAGAAGCTGAACCCAGAAGTGGTTCGGTCCGTTCTTTACAAAAACCAGGGGAGTGACCAAACGCCTCCTCAATTTCTTTGATTGGTCCGCTTCTGTAATGGGTTCCTCAGAATCTGAATTCGTTTCCGATTCTGGCTATTGCTTTGTGTAAGCCGCCGTTGGAATGTGGTGGGTCTAATGTACTGGTTTTTGAGATTTTGGTTAATACTTATAGGAAAATTGGGCTGTTGAATGAGGTTACTAGTGTGTTTTTGGAAGCTAAAAATGGTGGCTTTTGTGAATGTGGATTGTGGTTCTGCATAATGATATGTGCGGTTTGTTTGTTTACTAAGAAAAACAGGGAGAAGAAAAGAAAATGAAACACTCTAGCATAGTTGCAGAGTGTTGGCAAAAAAGTACTAAAAAAAGAATGGAAAAAAGTACTTAAAAGAATAAATAGTCTGTTAAAGTTGAGACTTACACTTTTTGCACTATGTATTGTATATTGCTTTGCTAGAGATGCTCTGAGAAATCATGTGCATGGTTGGCCTAGCCTGTGGATTTGCACGTAAGCAAGCAGTTGCGCAAGTTACAACCTTTTTCAGTTCGTCCTCAACTTCAACTGTGGGAGGTGAAAGGCGTTGGTCCAATATGTCCTTCAGCTGTATGTTACCACATGGAGATAATGCAGAAGAGATAAAATCGCCAAGATGGTTTCCTTTGATCACTTCAAGTGCTAAAACTCCAAAGCTATACACGTCACATTTCTCAGTCACCTTCATTGTGTAAGCAAGCTCTGCCAAAAAAATCGGAAGGGGCTTAATTTGTTAATGTTTTTATAATATGGTTTGTTAATTGACAGAAGTATATAAATAAACTAAGTGTTAATTACCTGGTGCTACATATCCATATGTGCCTGCAAAGCCAGTCCAATTGGATGAGTCAAGCTTCAGAAGCTTAGCAATACCAAAGTCCGAAACATGCGCCACATAATCAGAATCTAGCAAAATATTCTTGCTTGATATGTCTCTGTGAACAATGGGCGGTGAGCAATCATGATGCATGTATGACAAGGCATGAACCACATCTTTAATAATATTTACCCTTCTACTCCAGTTCAATTCTTTAGCTTCTTCTTCTTTACTTAGAATTTCGGCCAAGCTGCCCTTCTCAAGGTACTCGTAGATCAAAAACGGGCGCCTTGCACTTGGACAAAAACCATGTAGCTTCACAATGTTTCGGTGCCGTATTTGTGTTAATGCCATTATCTCATTCAGAAACTCTTTCTGATCAGTCACATAATCCCCATCAGAGAAGGTGTGCATTATCTTTGCAGCTACGATATTACCCGATGGCAACTGTGCTTTATAGACGCTTCCACATCCACCACTCCCAATGCAATACATGGCATCAAAATCCCTCGTGGCTGCTATGATTTCTCTATACATCCTTTTCCCATCGAAGTTTAATATCGGATGCAAGTTCTCATCTTGTTTTTTCGATGAGCTTCTCTTTTTTCTTATAAAACTTGACATGATTCCCATCAATGCAAATAAGAGTACTAGCACTCCCAAAATAGGGAATATGATTATGAACATGATCTTGTGGCCCCTTTGTGGTACATGTTTGTCAGAAGTGGATTGTGGACAAGGTTGTAGTCCTTTGACTTGGCCACACAATCCTTTGTTCCCCTCCAATGCTTCTATCGGAGCCTCTTGAAATGCTTTGTTGTTGGGAATTTTACCAAAAAATTCATTGAATGCTATGTTGACATTCAACAAGCCGTGCATGTCCTCAAAAGTCCTCTCAAGAATGCCAGAAAGGTTGTTGTGGGAGATATTCATCGTCACCAAGCTTTGCAAGTTCCTGAACTCCTTTGGTATCTCTCCTTTGAGATGGTTATGACTCAGATCAAGCACAGAGAGTTGAACTAACTTGGCCACTTGAGTCGGGATTCCACGGCTGAACTGGTTGTGGCTTAAATTCATGTGATACAGATTTGAGAAGTTTCCTATATATCCTGGAACTGAGTTGCTCAAATTGTTTGTGAGATTATTACCATAGGAATTGGACCAGTTAGATTATTACCATTTGCGGTAAAGTTTTGAAGCAATCCACCTTGGCAAATATTTTGTGGCAAAGAACCAGTGAATCGATTGCTCCCCACTCGAAATACAGTCAATTTCATGAGATTTTCTACCTCTCGAGGAATGGAACCAGAGAGTTGGTTCTCGCGAATGTACAAAACCTCTAAGTTGCTCAAGTTACCAATTGAAGGTGGAAGAGGACCGTTGAGTTTATTTTCTCTCAAGTCGAGACTTACAAGAGACTTCAAGCTTCCTATCTTTTCTGGAATGGGGCCAGAAAGGTTATTCCGGAAGAGATGGAGAAGTGTAAGGTTTCCGAGGTCACATAATGATGTCGGGATAGAACCAACAAGATTGTTTGTTGCAAGGCTTAGATTCTTCAAAGATTTGACATTTCCTATTTCTGTGGGGATTGGACCGGAAAGTTTGTTATGAGACAAGTCCAACACCGTTAACCTTCTTAAGTTTCCAAGAGTAGAAGGGATGGGGCCAGTTAAACTGCTGGTATACATGCAAAGTTCAACCAAGTTGGAAAGATTTCCAATTTCTAAAGGAATGGAAAAGGATAGTGGATTGTCATAGAGGTACAAGTAAGCCAATTTGCTTAAATTGCCCAAAGAAGAAGGAACGGGACCATTTAATGAGTTGTTGTACAAAGATAGCTCATCAAGAGACCCCAACTGCCCTATTTCTGGTGGAATTTTTCCTGAGAACTGATTGTTGGACAGATCAAGATGGATGAGATTGGAGAGGTAATTGATCTGAGGTGGGATGGTTCCAAAGAGTGAGTTTGTGCTGAGATCAACAAATTCAAGAATAGGGAAAGACGAGAATGAAAATTCAAGGAGTGAACCTTTTAGACCCAAACGTGTAAGATTTATACCGATGACACTTTCAGCAAGCTGGTTGCAATAAATACCAAACCAAGAACATGGGCTTGTGCTTGAATTGGGGTTGGTAGAAGAGTTGGTGGCATTTTTGGGAAGCAAAGTCCACGAAGATAGCTGAGACTGGGCTTCTTTTTGGAGGCTTGCTTTCCATGTGAGAAGAGCATGGGCTTCTTCATTAGAAGCAACATCAAGTGATGTAACTAACAGAAGAAACAAAAAGAAGGATATTAGAGAGCATACCTTCCCAAAGGTTGATGATCCCATGCTTTTGTGTTGGTATAAAGGATGTGATGGTTCAGGGCTTTTCTGTTTTTTTTTTCTTCACCTTAAGAATCCAAATGAGAAATTGTCTTTCATCTTCTCCATGATGATCAATACTGGCGAAGGCTTGAGAAGACGTCTTTGTCGTTTGCTATCTTTGTTCTTTTCTTCTTGCTTTTGGGTCAAGGAGAGGACTATTTTTTTCATGGAACTCATAATCAATTTGGAGACCATGGCTTTTTGCGATAGGAATATTGGCGATGCAAATGAAGTAAGCGGCTAATCTGAGATCCACATCCATCATAAAATATAATGATGGGATTTGTTATCGGGAGAGTAATGTGAATCATTATCTGGAGAGTAATGTTACGTATTCAAATTTTTTTTTTCTAACTTTATCTAATTATATATATAGATAAAGATGAGCTTTATATAAAAATTTTTTAAAGAGTTTTATTTTATATTTGTGGGGTTTATCTTTATCCACGTATACAAAATTAAATGCAATTGAAAAAAAAAAAAAATAGCATTACTTTTATCTGAAACAGTGCATAATGTTGGCAAAATAGCAAAATGATATATTATATATATATTCTATATATATATATATATATATATATATATATATTTTTTTTTTTTTTGAGAGTTAAATAGGAAATGATTTAGATAAGGGAAGAAGCTCCCAGTGGATCTCAAAGGAGCGCCACCGCAACTTTTGGGTATGCTTTGTCGATTGTCAGTTCCACCCAAAGAAAAATGCGCACTACGGTAGCCAAAAATTGGACTTTCATAAGTCGTTTTGTTCAATGATATAATGTGAAAATTATCGACAAAACGATGAGAGAAGAAAAGAAAGAAAATTAAAATTTACAGGATTGAAAATTGACTTTAGCCTATAACTTTGTATAAAAGAAGAAATTCATAGTGTAACGGAAAATTAAATATAAAAGCGGCATAATTAAAGAGAGAAATTGAGACGAGATTTTTAGTATAGTATGGTGTTAGATACTTACGTCCACTATAAAAGAAGAGCTTAAATGGCTACATCTTGCTCTTATTTCTTAATAATAAATTACAATATAAATTATCCATATTTTTAGAGAAATTGTGGTAGGTTGAGATAATATCAAATCAAATTTTAATACAATTATTTAAAAAGTAGTAGATAGTTACAATCAAATATTGAAATTAATTCTCAGCCTTATACGAGAGAGAGACCACTTACTGAGGTTGTCTAGAGGAATCCCTCCTCCCTCCTCCCTCTCCCCCCCCCCCCCTTTTGTTTTCTGGTTTTTTCGTACCATCCAACAGTTGTCGTGCCGCCCTTTGCCTCCGCATCAGCCATGCCATGCGCCACTTCGCCAGCCTCTGTTTCGCCATCCTCCAATTTGTCTCTCCAAAGCCCAAATCTAGTTTTTCCAACCAGATCTAGCATCCTCCGCCACTTTATCCAACGCCTCCCCTGCCCTCCCCCCACCCCACGCCCTGGCGTGTCTACAAGCTTCGAGGCAGATCTCCATCAACGGTGCAACTGTTGGTTTATGTTGGTTTTCGTTGTTTTACTTGTTTTTTACTGTCCCGGTCCTTGTTTCGAGGTTGGGTGTTGTCTCTTGTCCCTTAGGGTCGAGGAATTGTAGGTCGGTGTGGGAGCCTATCTCTCACGACCGAGAATAAGTGGGTGCAAATTTGAGCTAACCATGTCCTAGATCTAGCCTTAGATATAATCTGCTCGGTGCAAATCTGCTCCTTAACTGAAGTTGTTTTTGAGTTAGTAGTAGTTGTAGTCATAGACAGTTATTTAAATGTTAAAATGCTTTTGTCCGGTCTATGGCTGTGAAATTTCATAGCGTTTGTGCTATGTTTAATTTGCGTTGTATACTTCTAATGTAAGAGCTTTATACTCCTGATATATTATCAATAAAATTTGACAGATTCACACTTAAAAAAAATTATTAAAATTAATTACAATCAAATTTAAATACAATCAAATCCAATCATATATAACTAACAAGTAACACCAAGAAACTACAATACCGCCAGACTACATTAGTTTGGCGAGATTGTGAGTATGCCTTCTGAGTGGGCCATTATGGCTCTAGTTTTGATTCTTTGTTTGGGTATGTAATTTTGTAAAATAATACTTCTGATTTTTTGGCGAAGCGTTTGGCAGAGGAAGGGGTGGTGGTTTGGCGACCATGCTGCTTGAGGAGGTAAATTTGCTTATGGAGGCCCACAAAAATCTGAATGTTTGTTTAAAGGAAAACTTCATATTTAGACCCTAGTTTTTTTTTTGATTTATTTGAATTTAGTTATTGAGTTTCTAATTTTAAGAATATGATCGTTAAGTTTTGTCTAGATTTTAAATAGATCTTTTTATCACTTTTCCGTCAAAATAAATTGTTTGTCATATGTCACATGTGTTTCAATTGACACGCTAGCGTTCATATCAACACCTAATATCAATGTCATATCATTAAGCGTCAAATCATCTATAAAAATAAAAAATAAAAAAAATAAAAAACCAAAAAAATAAAAAAGACAACTCTAAAAACAAAAACTATTTTCTTTGTCTTCTAGATCTTGTAGCGTTAGAGAAAAAATCATTAACTTTGATGTTGAGATAGGCCCTGACGTGTCAAATGAGATACACGTGATAAATAAAAAATTGTTAACTTTGATCATAAAGTGATAGATGAACCAATTTAAAACTTGAGTAAAACTTTAAGGATCTTATTCTTATAATTAAAAACCCAATAACTAAATTCAAATCAAATGAAAATTTAGAGATTAAAATATGATTTTTCTCTTGTTTAAATGGGTTTGGTGTGATATAGTGTTTTTGGCTTAAAAGTGTTTTGGTGTTCCGATCTGATGTGAGAAGTTGTTATTGGAAGGCACAAAAAACTTGGTTTATGCCAGGTCCTTATAGAAGTTAAACTTATTAATAAAACTTGAATACATAAATTTGATTAATAATTTTGAATCTAAAAAAAAATGATAATAATGAATTTTAGATTAAAAAAAATTAATATTTTATATTAATATAATAATAATTTTTTATTATATTTAAATTTAGAAAATTTTCATTTAAACTTTTTGCTTTAGAAGAGCATTCTCATCCAACTCCCTAATTTAGTTAAAAAAATCACATTTTTCCTATTTCAGTTACCAATTTTTTCAAAGCACCTACATTCATCTCCCAAAATTAGGGATCCACTTTCACTCTTACATTTAAATATATTTTTTTTAATGATTTCTTTATTCTTGTATAGAGAGAGAATGTCAAATTATTATTATTTTTTTTTAAGATTTGGGAAGTGAACAATGTTCTTTACTATTGGGGAGCATGGTTTATGCTCTCCAAAATTTTCAACAAAATAAGGAGCCAATTGAAGAGTTAAAAAAAAAAAAGCATTTTAACATTTTGACTCTCCAAACGAAATTTTTTCCCAAAATAGGAAGCTGGTAAGCATGCTCTTATGTCTTTATCAATATCGAACGAGTTCTGTGCTAGTCATGTTTACATGATATACAAAAGAGTAATGATACATGTTAACCCCTATGTCTACCTTATATCAACTAAAATTGATGTGACTTTTAAAATTACTATTGGATCAAAAGTCAATAATGATCTATCAAAAATTCAATGGTGATTTAAAAGCCACATCACTTTTGGTTGACACAAAGAAAACATGAGGGTTGACATATATATTTACTCTATACTGAATCTATTAGTGTTACATATAGACAACGACATGTAATGAAGTGTATGTAACACCGGGTAATTTTAGGTGTTTTTCCAAGCTGTTAGTAGCTGCAAATTTCTTGTAATTGTGTTTTTGAACAAATTTTGGGTTGTTAGCAAGAATATAATAAAAAGTAAAAGTATAGAAAAAGTAAAAAAGAAAACTTGTTGGAGTGTGTACCATTAGTAATTAAAATAGAAAATTATACTTTTTAATTATGTATTTTAGATAATATTATTAGAAATGCTCTAAAGTAAATGCAATGCATGTGACCGTTGCTTTTTTGAAATTAACACCCTTTTTTTTTTTTGAAATTAACACCCTTTGTTTACATTAAACCCTATCTTTTTATGAGCTAGTCAAAAACTTTTGGTTGTTTTATTACACCAAAAAAAAAAAAAAAAAACTTTGGTTGTTCCACTCTTTTTTTTTTTTTTAAGTTTGGTTGTTCCACTCTGTTCGTCATGTTTTTCGCCGTCCACCATTTGTTTGTTGAGACTTGAGGCCAAATTAATTATTTTTTTCCTAGACTTGACCATCAAAAACTATTTTCAAACATAGTTTTAAAGGATTATCCAGCTATTTAAAGCAAGCTGAGATCGATGGCAAACAAGATTAGATCAAGTAATTGATAGTGATACGGTATAATATAAATAAATATGAGTACGAAAATTGTGATTCTCAGGCTACATCTACATCCCTTTCTTGGACAACTATATAGCAAACCTTTAAATGGGATTTTTATAAATGCATAGGATAGAAGCTCTTGTAGTCGCTTCGAAATATTATACTCTTTATTATAAATTAAAAAACAAAAAACAAAAAACTCTTTATTGTAAGTCTTGCATAAACTTACATGATGATTTCCGTGTTTACTACGATTACAATTTACTTGACAATTCACATGTAACTTATCATGTTAATCATTGAAATATAGACTATTATGTGATAGTCTATGTGACACTTATTTTCATAAAAAGTAATATTAGAAACAACACTTTTATTTTATTATTATCCTACTCTATTGACGTGACAGTACAAATTAGTCATTGATTTTTTTTTTTTCTGAGTAATTTTAGAAATCACATTTTTATCCCACAATACTGAGGTGATAGTTTCAACCAACACTTAGATAAGTCATTGTTTTTTTTTTAAAAAAATGTTTAATTGTGATTGCTACGTTAGTATTATGAGATAAAAATATGGTATTTAACAAATGATTGATCCAAAAATTAATTAACACTGCTACATCAACAAAGTGAAATAATAATAAAATAAAAATATAGTTTATAACAATACTCTTTCATAAAATGTATATCGTCGCGTAAATTTATAAGTTGGGTGATAGTAGCCCAATCATGAAATGTATACGAGATGTCACTTTTTTGCTGCTTATCCATATCTATAACTCTTCCAACTTGTTTGGTAAACTAAATAGATTCTTAATCATAGAACATGATTCTCATTAAGTCTCACGAAGCCAATCTAATCTCTCTAATAATTGGTTTTTCCTTTGACAACAGTCCATCGGAAAATTGGGTGAGGTCGATCAATTTGTGTGATATAAAGAAAAATAACTTTTAAATTTTAATTACTATGAGCCTAAGCCACTTAATTTGAACTAAATCAGCCTCAAATTCAATCATTCAGACTTGAACTAAACACGCGCGGTTGGTTCATCACTTATTCTAGAAATTTAAATTAATAAAAATTTAAATCAATATAGGGCAACGAAGCTTAATTACTAGCCTAGCTATTCATGTAATCAACCGAGTCAATAAGATTAATTTGCAACACTGTAGAGGCCAGCTTAAACCATAATTCTAATTACTGTTAAAAAAAAAAAAAGTCTAAGAATTAATTAATTAATTAATTAAGGTGCATGGTGATAACGCCAAGATATGATCAATAATTAGCCTTTGGTCGCTATATTATCTTGAAACTTAAGTGATAAGATTTTACCCCTTCATAATCAATAATCTGAGAATGAAGATATCGATTGACAAACGGTACCGCAAATCTGTGACATGTAGACCCCTCCTCTCACCAACCCTCATCTTCTGAGTCTTTTTTTAAAGTAATTCTTCTCAGTCGTCTATTATTTTATGCACAAAATAAATGGGTAAATTAAGATTCCAGTCGAAAAGTAGCAGTACAAATTCATGGAAAAAATCCTTGTTCACACAATCATGAACAAGTCCATGACCAGGGTCTTCTTTCTATACCTTAAGTTTGAAAGTCATTTGTTCATCGAAATTTCCCCTTAATAATTAGTATGCTTTATCCACGTACCTAACCAATCAACCTATCAACTCCCTAATTAATTATTCTCTCAAATTCCTATCCTTATAATTAATTAGAGAATACAGTGCTGTGAACCAACATGCTAAACCATGTGTTTCAATTCCATCACTCAAAAAAAAAAAAAAAAATCATACTAGAAAGAGCATCATTCTCTTGTCGAGTTTTAAATTGGGTTTGAAAGATGCTGTAACAAACGGCTCAAAACACAAAAAATTAACAAACTGCTTTATCATTTATATCATATCACAATTCACAATAAACAAGTAAAAAGAAATTCTAAAATTTTTTATCAAATGAGCCCAAAATCTTTTCCGATCCAAAAAAAATTAACAAGGTTTTACTAAATTCCCAGCAATCATAATCAATAAGCCTCATATTTTGGTTGATCCATTCCCTTCTCAAGCTCTAAAGCTTGTACAAATGGTTTTCCTTTCCAATTTAGAGGAAAATTTTCGGCTCAAATACTTTTCCATTGATCATGGGCTTACTCACAGGAGGGAACCCACATATCCAGGCCTCGTCCAGCAGAGAACCCACTTACCTGGCCCGTAATTCCTAGGCCGACCGTTTCTACGTGCGGGCCCCACAGCCATTCAATTTGAAATCAGACCAGAATGTCAATTAAGCATATCGTCAAGGGCATTTCCGTAAACCAAACGCATTCAAATCTGGAAACGTTTCAAGGCATTTCCTTCTCTCTCATTCTCCCAAACTTTGGACAGTCACTATTGCTTGTCCATTCGTTTTTTCAATTATTTCTCTCACTTCGCTCTCTGTTGCTCATCTCGTCACTCTCTCTTCACTCTCTGTCGAGTCTGTCTGAGTGTTTCTCGGGTCGGAAAAGAAAAATGGGTTTAATTTCGCTGAGAAATTTCCATACATTTGCACACCGAAATCGAAATGTTATTACAAAAGCAATAAGACTTCTTGTTGCTCATCATCCCAAATCCTTCAACTTTTGCACCTCTCAGACCTCAAAACAAAGCGAGGAGGACGCTGTCATAGAAATTTTGGCCGCTCTCAACTCTCAAGCAGAGCAACTGGCAGGACATCAAGAAGCTGAACCAGGAAGTGGTTCGGTCCGTTCTTTACAAAAACCAGGTGAGTGAACCTAAACGCCTCCTCTATTTCTTTGACCGGTCCGCTTCTGTAATGGGTTCCTCAGAATCTGAATTCGTTTTCAATTCTGGCTATTGCTTTGTGTAATTCGAGGCTCTTCGTGCATGCTAATGGCGTCCTGGAGCGGGTGGTGGCTCTAATCTAGTGGTTTTTGAGATTTTGGCTAATGCTTTTAGGAAAATGGGGCTGTTGAATGAGGCTACTAGTGTGTTTTTGGAAGCTAAAAATGGTGGCTTTTGTGAATGTGGATTGTGGTTCTCCATTACAAAAATATATTAAAAAAAGAATGGGAAATAGTATTTAAAAGAACGTAGAGAAAGAAAAAATAGAGAATATATTAGAATGTGTATAGAAAAAACAGTAGTTAAAGAATAAAATTACACATTTTGGTTATGTATTGTACATTGCATTGCTAGAGATGCTCTGAGAAATCATGTTCATAGTTGGCCTAGCATGTGGATTTGCACGTAAGCAAGCTGTTGCGCAAGTTACAACCTTTTTCAGTTCGTCCTCAACTTCAACTGTGGGAGGTGAAAGGCGTTGGTCCAATATGTCCTTCAGCTGTATGTTAGCAGATGGAGATAATGCAGAAGAGATGAAATCGCCAAGATGGCTTCCTTTGATCACTTCAAGTGCTAACACTCCAAAGCTATACACGTCACATTTCTCGGTCACCTTCATTGTGTAAGCAAGCTCTGCCAAAAAAATTTGGAAGCGGTTAAGTTGTTAATGTTTTTATAATATGGTTTGTTAATTGACAGAAGTATATAAATAAACCAAGTGTTAATTTACAGAAAAATATATATATAAACTAAGTGTTAGTTACCTGGTGCTACATATCCAAATGTGCCTGCAAAGCCAGTCCAATTAGATGAGTCAAGCTTCAGAAGCTTAGCAGTGCCAAAGTCCGAAACATGCGCCACATAATCAGAATCCAGCAAAATATTCTTGCTTGATATGTCTCTGTGAACAATGGGCGGTGAGCAATCATGATGCATGTATGACAAGGCATGTGCCACATCTTTAACAATATTGACCCTTCTACTCCAGTTCAATTCTTTAGCTTCTTTTTCTTTGCTTAGGATTTTGGCCAAGCTGCCCTTCTCAAAGTATTCATAGATCAAAAACGTGCGCCGTGCATTTGGACAAAAACCATACAGCTTCACAATGTTTCGGTGCCGTATTTGTGTTAATGCCATTATCTCATTTAAAAACTCTTTCTGATCAATCACATAATTCCCATCAGAAAAGGTGTGGATTATCTTTGCAGCTACGATATTACCCGATGGCAACTGTGCTTTATAGACACTTCCACATCCACCACTACCAATGCAATAATTGGCATCAAAATCCCTCGTGGCTGTTATGATTTCTTCATACATCTTTTTTCCATCGAAGTTTAATATCGGATGCAAGTTCTCGTATTGTGTTTCCGGTAAGCTTCTCTTTTTTCTTGACATGATTCCCATCAGGATTGCAAATAAAAGTACTCCCAAAATAGGGAATATGATTATGAACATGATCTTTTGGCCCCTTTGCAGTACTTGTTTGTCAGGAGTGGATTGTGGACAAGGTTGTAGTCCTTTGACCTGGCCACACAATCCTTTGTTCCCCTCCAATGCTTCTATCGGAGCCTCTTGAAATGCTTTGTTGTTGGGAATTTTACCAAAAAATTCATTGAATGCTATGTTGACATTCAACAAGCCGTGCATGTCCTCAAAAGTCCTCTCAAGAATGCCAGAAAGGTTGTTGTGGGAGATATTCATCGTCACCAAGCTTTGCAAGTTCCTGAACTCCTTTGGTATCTCTCCTGTGAGATGGTTATGACTCAGATCAAGCACAGAGAGTTGAACTAACTTGGCCACTTGAGTCGGGATTCCACGGCTGAACTGGTTGTGGCTTAAATTCATGTGATACAGATTTGAGAAGTTTCCTATATATCCTGGAACTGAGTTGCTCAAATTGTTTGTGGACAGGTCAATATACTCAAGGTTTGTCAGGGAGCCAAGCTCTAACGGTATACCACCTGAAAGTTGATTTTTTCTCAATATAAGCTTCCCCAAAGAAGTCAACCTCCCAAATTCCTTCGGGATCTCCCCAACTAAGTAATTTGAAGAAAGATCAAGAACTTGTAGTCGAGTTGCGTTTCCAATCTCAGGTGGTATGCTACCATTGATATGATTTCCTGCGATTTCTAGATTTGTTAACCGTGAGCTCCTTCCCCAGTTAGGTGAGAGTTCACCGTAAAATTTGTTGTTGCTGAGGTTTATGTAATCCAGATCCGGATAGATTCCAAAAACTTCGGATATATTTCCAGTCAGTTGGTTCCCGTCTAGACGAATTCTATATAAACTTGTGCAATTTCTCACAGTTTTAGGAATCAGACCCGTTAGATTATTACCATTTGCAGTAAAGTTTCGAAGCAATCCACCTCGGCAAATATTTTGTGGCAAAGAACCAGTGAATTGATTTCTGGCCACTCGAAATACAGTCAACTTCATGAGATTTTCTACCTCTCGAGGAATGGAACCAGAGAGTTGGTTGTCGCGAATGTACAAAACCTCTAAGTTGCTCAAGTTACCAATTGAAGCTGGAAGAGAGCCATTGAGTTTATTTTCTCTCAAGTCGAGACTCACAAGAGACTTCAAATTTCCTATCTCTTCTGGAATGGGACCGAAAAGGTTATTCTGGAAGAGATGGAGAAGTGTAAGGTTTCCGAGATTACATAATGATGTTGGGATAGAACCATCGAGATTGTTTGTTGCAAGGATTAGATTCTTCAAAGATTCGACATTCCCTATTTCTGTGGGGATGAGACCGGAAAGTTTGTTCCGAGATAAATGTAACACTGTTAGCTTTCTTAAGTTTCCAAGAGTATATGGGATGGGACCAGTTAAACTGCTGGCATACATGCGAAGTTCCACCAAGTTGGAAAGATTTCCAATTTCTAAAGGAATGGAGGAGGATAGTGGATTGTCATAGAGGTACAAGTAAGCCAATTTGCTTAAATTGCCCAAAGAAGGAGGAATGGGACCGTTTAAGGAGTTGTTGTACAAAGATAGCTCATCAAGAGACCTCAACTGCCCTATTTCTGGAGGAATTGAGGCGTTCAACTGATTTTTAAGCAAGCGCAAGACTTTAAGGTTTGTCAGCAGGCCGATTTCTGGTGGGATTTTTCCTGTGAACTGATTGGTGGACAGATCAAAATGGATGAGATTGGAGAGGTAACTGATCTGAGATGGGATGTTTCCAAAGAGTGAGTTCATACTGATGTCAACATATTGGAGAGTAGGGAAAGACGAGAATGAAAATTCAAGGAGTGAACCTTTTAGACCCAAACTTGTAAGATTTATACCGATGACACTTTCAGAAAGCTGGTTGCAATAAATACCAAACCAAGAACATGGGCTTGCGCTTGAATTGAGGTTGGTAGAAGAGTTGGTGGCATTTTTGGGAAGCAAACTCCATGAAGATAGCTTAGACTGGGCTTCTTTTTGGAGGCTTGCTTTCCATGTGAGAAGAGCATCAGCTTCTTCATTAGAAGCAACATTCGGTGATGTAATTACCAACAGAAGAAACAAAAAGAAGGATATTAGAGAGCATACCTTCCCAAAGGTTGATGATCCCATGCTTTTGTGTTGGTGTAAAGGACGTGATGGTTCAGTTCAGGGCTTCATTTAAGGCACATACTACCATTGTTCTTTTCTTTTTCTCTTTTTTTCTTCTTCAAATGAGAAATTGTCTTTCATCCTCTTCGTGATGGTCATCACTGGCGAAGGCTTGAGAAGAGAAGACGTCGACGTCGTTTACCATCTTTTTTCTTTTCTTCTTGTTTTTGGGTCAAGGAGAGGACTTTTATTTTTCGTGGAATTCATAATTAATTTGGACACCATGACCTATTGCGATTGGAATATTGGCGATGGAATTCAGTCTGCGGCTAATCTGAGATCCACCTCATTGTGCTCCTTACTATTGGGGAGCATTGTTCATGCTATCCAAAATTTTGTGGTATTATATTGATGGGATTTGTTACGTCGGATAAGGATGGGTTCGACGTCCCTACAATTTTAAGGAAAAAGGAATCGTGCTCGGGGAGCCAAAATTTTCAGCAAAATAGGGAGCTAGTTGAAGAGTTAAAAAAAGAAAAAAAGGAAAAAAAAAAGCGGGTGAGAATGCACTTTTGTGCTGGTCATGTTTACATGATATACAGAGTCCATTAGTGTTACATATAAACAACGACGTGCAATGAGGTGTATGCAAACCGAGGTAATTTTGGGTGTTTTTTCTTGGTTATTAGTAATTGGATATATTCGTGTAAATGTGTTTTTGAATAAATTTTGGGTTGTTGGCAAGAATATAATAAAAAAGACAAAAATAATATTAAAAAAAAGTACAAAAAAAGAATAAAAAATTTGTTAGAGTGTATATGAATAAAATAATAGTTAAAATAAAAAATTATACTTCTTAATTATGTATTTTAGATAACACTACTAAAGATGTTCTAAAATAAATGCAATACATGTGACCGTTGCTTTTTTGAAATTAACACCCTTTGTTTACATTAAACCCTATCTTCTTATGAGCTAGTTAAAGACTTTTGATTGTTCTACTCTGTTTGTCATGTTTTTCGCCGTCCACCATTTGTTTGTTGAGGCCAAATTAATCATTTTTGTTCCTAATTATGTTGAAATCGACTCGTAAAAAGGAAGGTTCTATTAGCATTAGAAAAAGACTATTAGCATTAGAAAAAGACTCGTGGCATTATGATATTGACCATTGAAAAATGCTACATTTTTAATTCTTTTATTCAACTTCATCCAACTTTATATATGTGGACAAAGATAGACCTCACAAATGTAAAATAAAATTCTTTAAAAAATTTTGTATGTGAGGTCCATCTTTGTCCACATATACAAAGTTGGATAAAATTAGATAAAAAAAATTAAACATATAGCATTCCTGTTTTAACCATTTGCCATCATGAAAAACACTAATAAAACAGAAGTACTTTACGTGGCCGGCTGGCATTGGCACTCTCTTATGCTTTGAAGTCCAAATGTTCAATTCTATGTGCTAAAATCATAAATTATTTTAAAAAGCTTAAGTTGAAATCAGAGGTGAAATTTTAAATATGATCGAATTTTGAATTTCTGTTTTGATATTATGTCACTAATTATTTCAAAAATTTAAACTAACAAAAAGTTCTAAATTTAGTCAATACTTCAAAAATGTCGGCCAAAAAACGTGTATCTATCACACTGGTGTCAAAGATGTCGGCCAAAAAACATCCACCAAATAATCCAACAGACAAGTCAAAGTATGGAATTTTTTTCTTTTAGTTCGTTCATGTTTGGACAACACAGCAAACTGAGAGTTATCAATTCATAGGTTCAAATCTATGTTTGAATAAATAATAAAAAAATAAATGCAATGCAAAAAAAAAAAAAAAAATCATTCCAGAAAGAGCACCATTCTCTTGTCGAGTTTTACATTGGGTTCCTACAAAATGAAAGAACATACATACTCAACAAATAAAAATAAAAAAGGAAACTTTTTACGTACTCTCATCAAATTATCATTTAATTAACAAAGTTTTCTTAAATTTTCAATTGTGATAATGTCTCCCAAAGATAAAAATAATACAATGAAATAAAAAATTCTAAAAAAAAACTAAAACTAAATTTTTTTTTTTAAAAAAAATACCACTCAATTGGC
>FXXK01000019.1:1235447-1252435 GCA_900184695.1 Betula pendula | reverse complement strand
GCCTTGGCAAGACATTGACAATTATTTACAAGTTTGGTTGGGGGGACATTGTTACAATTGAAAGTTTAAGGGAAATATTGTTAATGGGTGATAGTTTGAGGGAACATGTAGACTTTTTCCTAGAAAAAACCAATGATTCATGGACTGGGTTTTGGGGATGCTGTTGTGTTTGTGCTAAAAACTTGCAAATAATGGGCTCTTGTTTGGCAACACTTTATAGGAATATTTTTTGTTTTTTAACAAAATAAAAAATAAAAGCATTAATAAACTGTTAAAAAAAAAAAAAAAAAACACCCACAAAACACAAAAAGCAATATCTAAATTTTTTTATCAAACGATGTAATGGGCACTCATGGAAATAAGCTATGCATAGGCTTTTTCCATGGAAGACTACCATGCAAGGAAGAAGAAGGAGAACATGGACTGTCAAACATGTCCTCAAGGAACATCAAATCAGTTGAGAAGTTGCTTGGTTGGGAGTGAAGGTGGAATACAGTTGTGCGGTAGCTTTGGGCTCTAGCTGGTATTCTCAAGAAGGTTCTAGAAGCCTTAAAGATAAGACCACCAATTCCTGCGTTCATATAATCTTTTATGTGTTTTAACTCTCAAGGGTTTTATGTGTATATATTGGACGTTTTGGGTAGAATAAATTAGTTAATAAGAGAATATCCTATATTTTCTAGACTACGTACTGCATGGGTGTAACCAAGTAGGAAGCGGTTGTAACAGTTAAAGGCTTTAGGAGGGAAAAAATAATATAACTATTAATTGTAACCCATGAAAAAATGGAGAGATCATTAATTGTATGAGATAAATTCTTAGGAGGAGGAGTTCTCTACCACTCACAGAGGTTTTGGCACCTTAAATGCCAATTATCATTGAATTTCAATTTTCATTCCTTTTCTTCTTCAATTTACATCCAATTCAATCATAAAAAATACATACAAATCAGTAGCAATACAATTGAATTATTACAAACGAGTCCATTAATATCTGTCCGATCCAAAAAATTAACAAGGTTTTACAAAAGTAGCAGTGACACATGAATCAACAAATTATTTCCCAGCAATCATAATCAAGACGACTCTTATTTCTCAAGCTCTAAATTTTGAACAAATCGTTTTCCTTTCCAATTTAGAGGAAAATTTTCGGCTCAAATACTTTTCCATTGATCATGGGCAGTTGGGAACCCACACATCCTGGCCTCGTCCAGAAGAGAATCCATTTCCCTGGCCCGTAATTCCAAGGCCGACCGTTACTACGTGCGGGCCCCACATTCAATTTAAATCAGACCTGAATGTCAATTAAACATATCGTCAAGGGCATTTCCGTAAACCAAACGCATTCAAATCTGGAAACGTTTCGAGGCATTTCCTTCTCTCATTCTTCCCAACTTTGGACAATCAATATTGCTTGTCCATTCGTTTTTTCAATTATTTCTCTCCCTTCACTCTCTGTTGCTCATCTCGTCACTCTCTCTTCACTCTCTGTCAAGTCTGTCTGAGTGTTTCTCGGGTCGGAAAAGAAAAATGGGTTTAATTTCACTGAGAAATGTCCATACATTTGCACACCGAAATCGAAATGTTATTACAAAAGCAATAAGGCTACTTCTTGTTCATCATCCCAAATCCTTCAACTTTTGCACCTCTCAGACCTCAAAACAAAGCGAGGAGGACACTGTCATAGAAATTTTGGCCGCTCTCAACTCTCGAGCAGAGCAACTGGCAGGACCTCATGGAGTCGTCGGACATGCCCAAGAAGCAGAACCCAGAAGTGGTTCGGTCCGTTCTTTACAAAAACCAGGAGAGTGACCCTAAACGCCTCCTCTATTTCTTTGACCGGTCCGCTTCTGTAATGGGTTCCTCAGAACCGCTTCTGTAATGGGTTCCTCAGAATCTGAATTCGTTTTCGATTCTGGCTATTGCTTTGTGTAATTCGAGGCTCTTCGTGCATGCTAATGGCGTCCTGGAGCGGGTGGTGGCTCTAATCTAGTGGTTTTTGAGATTTTGGTTAATGCTTATAGGAAAATGGGGTTGTTGAATGAGGCTACTACTGTGTTTTTGGAAGCTAAAAATAGTGGCTTTTGTGAATGTGGATTGTGGTTCTGCATTATGAAATGTGCGCTTTGTTTGTTTACTAAGAAAAACAGGGAGAAGAAAATAAAATGAAAACTCTGGTTGCTAAGTGTTGGCAAAAAATATGGTAAAAAAAAAGGGAAATAGTATTTAAAAGTACGTAGAGAATATAGAATCTATGTTAGAATGGTATAGAAAAAGAGAATTACACTTTTTGGTTATATATTGTCATTGCATTACTAGAGATGCTCTGAGAAATCATGCGCATGGTTGGCCTAGCCTGTGGATTTGCGCGTAAGCAAGCAGTTGCACAAGTTACAACCTTTTTCAGTGCGTCCTCAACTTCAACTGTGGGAGTTGAAAGGCGTTGGTCCAATATGTCCTTCAGCTGTATGTTACCACATGGCGAAAATGCAGAAGATATGAAATCGCCAAGATGGTTTCCTTTGATCACTTCAAGTGCTAACACTCCAAAGCTAAACACGTCACATTTCTCGGTCACCTTCATTGTGTAAGCAAGCTCTGCCAAAAAAATTTGGAAGGGGGTTATTTTGTAATGTTTTTATGATATGGTTTGTTAATTGACAGAAGTATATATATAAACTAAGTGTTAATTACCTGGTGCTACATATCCAAATGTGCCTGCAAAGCCAGTCCAATTGGATGAGTCAAGCTTCAGAAGCTTAGCAGTGCAAAAGTCCGAAACATGCGCCACATAATCAGAATCCAGCAAAATATTCTTGCTTGATATATCTCTGTGAACAATGGGTGGTAGGCAATCATGATGCATGTATGACAAGGCATGTGCCACATCTTTAACAATATTCACCCTTCTACTCCAGTTCAATTCTTTAGCTTCCTTTTCTTTGCTTAGGATTTCAGCCAAGCTGCCCTTCTCAAGGTACTCGTAGATCAGAATCGAGGGTCGTGCGTTTGGACAAAAACCATGTAGCTTCACAATGTTTCGATGTCGAATTTGTGTTAATGCCATTATCTCATTCAGAAAATCTTTCCGATTAGTCACATAATTACCATCACATAAGGTGTGGATTTTCTTTGCAGCTACGATATTACCTGATGGCAGCTGTGCTTTATAAACGCTTCCATGTCCACCACTCCCAATGCAATACTTGGCATCAAAATCCCCCGTGGCTGCTATAATTTCTTCGTACACCTTTTTCTCATCCAAAGTTAATATCGGATACATCTTCTCGTTTTGTTTTTTCGGCAAGCTTCTTTTTTTTCTTTTAAAACTTGACAATCCGATCAGTGCAAATAAAAGTACTAGTACTGCCAAAATAGGAAATATGATTATGAACACGATCTTATGGCCCCTTTGCGGGACATGTTTGTGGGGACAAGGTTGTAGTCCTTTGACCTGGCCACACAATCCTTTGTTTCCCTCCAATGCTTCTGTCGGAGCCTCTTGAAATGCTTTGTTGTTGGGAATTGGACCCCAAAATTCATTGAATGCTATGTTGACATACAACAAGCCGTGCATGTCCTCGAAAGCCCTAGGAAGAATGCCGTAAAGGTTGTTGTGGGAGATATTCATCGTCTCCAAGCTTTGCAAGTTCTTGAACTCTCTTGGTATTTCTCCTGTGAGATTATTGTGACTCACATCAAGCACAGACAGCTGAACTAATTTGGCCACCTGAGTTGGAATTTCCTGGCTGAACTCGTTGTGGCTCAAATTCAGGTGATACAGATTTGAGAAGTTCCCTATACATCCTGGAATTGAGTTGCTCAATTTGTTTGTGGATAGGTCGAGATACTCGAGGTTTGTCTGGGAGCCAAGCTCTAAAGGTATACTCCCTGAAAGTTGATTGTTCGTCAATATAAGCTTCCCCAAAGAAGTCAACATTCCGAATTCCTTAGGGATCTCCCCAACTAAGTAATTTGAAGAAAGATTAAGAACCTGTAGTCGAGTTGCATTTCCAATGTCAGGTGGTATGCTTCCAGTGATATGATTCCCTGCGATTTCTAGATCAGTTAGCTGTGAGCTCCTTCCCCAGTTAGGTGAAAGTTCGCCGTAAAATTTGTTGTTACTGAGATTTATGTAATCCAGGTCCGGATAAACCCCAAAAACTTCGGATATATTTCCCGTCAGTTTGTTCCCATCTAGACGAATTCTATATAAAGTTGTGCAGTTTCTCACGGTTTTAGGAATTGGACCGGTTAGATTATTACCATTTGCGGTAAAGTTTTGAAGCAATCCACCTTGGCAAATATTTTGTGGCAAAGAACCAGTGAATCGATTGCTGGCCACCCGAAATACAGTCAACTTCATGAGATTTTCTACCTCTCGAGGAATGGAACCAGAGAGTTGGTTCTCGCGAATGTACAAAACCTCTAAGTTGCTCAAGTTACCAATTGAAGGTGGAAGAGGACCGTTGAGTTTATTTTCTTTCAAGTCGAGACTCACAAGAGACTTCAAGTTTCCTATCTTTTCTGGAATGGGGCCAGAAAGATTATTCCGGAAGAGATGGAGAAGTGTAAGGTTTCCAAGGTCACATAATGATGTCGGGATAGAACCAACAAGATTGTTTGTTGCAAGGTTTAGATTCTTCAATGATTTGACATTCCCTATTTCTGTGGGGATTGGACCGGAAAGTTTGTTATGAGACAAGTCCAACACCGTTAACCTTCTTAAGTTTCCAAGAGTAAAAGGGATGGGACCAGTTAAACTGCTGGTATACATGCAAAGTTCAACCAAGTTGGAAAGATTTCCAATTTCTAAAGGAATGGAAAAGGATAGTGGATTGTCATAGAGGTACAAGTAAGCCAATTTGCTTAAATTGCCCAAAGAAGAAGGAATTGGACCGTTTAAGGAGTTGTTGTACAGAGATAGCTCATCAAGAGACCTCAACTGACCTATTTCTGGAGGAATTGAGGCGTTCAACTGATTTTTAAACAAGCGCAAGACCTCAAGGTTTGTCAGCAGGCCGATTTGTGGTGGGATTTTCCCTGAGAACTGATTGCTGGACAGATCAAGATAGATGAGATTGGAGAGGTAACTGATCTGAGATGGGATGATTCCAAAGAGTGAGTTCCTACTGAGATCGACAAATTCAAGAGTAGGGAAAGACGAGAATGAAAATTCAAGGAGTGAACCTTTTAGACCCAAACATGTAAGATTTATACCGGTGACACTTTCAGCAAGCTGGTTGCAATAAATACCAAACCAAGAACATGGGCTTGTGCTTGAATTGAGGTTGGTAGAAGAGTTGGGAAGCAAAGTCCATGAAGATATCTGAGATTGGGCTTCTTTTTGGAGGCTTGCTTTCCATGTGAGAAGAGCATCAGCTTCTTCATTAGAAGCAACATTCGGTGATGTAATTAACAACAGAACAAACAAAAAGAAGTATATTAGAGAGCATACCTTCCCAAAGGTTGATGATCCCATGCTTTTGTGTTGGTGTAAAGGATGTGATGGTTCAGGGCTTCATTTAAGGCACATACTACCATTTTTTTTTTCTTCAGCTTAAGAATCCAAACGAGAAATTGTCTTTCATCTTCTCCATGATGATCATTACTGGCGAAGGCTTTAGATCTTTTTTCTTTTCTTCTTGTTTTTTGGTCAAGGAGAAGACCTTTTTTTCCATGGAACTGACATGCACCATGACTTTTTGCAATTGGAACATCGACTATGCAAATGAAGTAAGAGCACTAGTAACAGTTTTCTTTAAACCTCATTTTCTTTCTTATTGTAAAGAAAAATGTTAAAAAAATTCCTACAACAGCTTCGTTTAAACCTCATTCTCTTTCTTAGTGTAGTGAAAACTGTTAAAAAAATTATGCAGTAGCTTCCCTTAGTTTTTCTTAAACTAAGAAAACACAAGGAAACCAAAAGTTGTTCCTTTCATCTAGAGAACCAAAAATAGTTCTCTTAACATTATTTTAATATAAAAAACTTTCTTTTTCATCTCTATTTCATCTACCATTTGTTTAAAACAATATTTAAATGGTTTCTCTTTCTTCTTTCTTTCTCATATTATTTAATTTAAAAAATATTTAAATGGTATAAGAAAATGATAAAGAAAAGCTATTGTAGAATTTATTTGAATAATAAGTAAAAAGTAGTTTAATTCCTTAAAAAAAAAAAAAAAATTCTAAAAGAACCTGCTATTAATGCTCTAAGCGGCTAACATGAGATCCACTTCATAAAATTTTGTGGTATTATAATGATTAGATTTGTTACATCAGATAAGGATGAGAATCCATAAAAATGTGCTGCTCACGCGTTTCATCAATTTGTTGTATCTATTATTAAGATTGTGTATGGCCTCCTATTTTTTAGACCATACACAATCTTTTAAAAGAAAACTAACCTCGTTTGGTACGTAGAATGAGTATTTTATTAAAAAAATAAATAGTTATTTCTAAAAATGGAAGATGGTGAAATGAAATAGTTATTTATATTATTTAATTTGGTAAAAACACATATGCCCTAATTGGAATTGAACAAAAATTACTAAAAAATCTACCTGATTTCTTATTCTCAATTTTTTTTTTTTTTAAAGTAACGTAAAAGTTGTGAGTGGCCGACCACCCACAGCAAAAGCCGAGGGTAGTCGCACCACCCCTGATTCGCATCGAGGGTGGCTGCAACCACCCTCGAAGGACTCAGGGGTGGTCGCTGCCACCCCTGATGGCACTGAGGGTGGTCCCACCACCCCAGCTTCTATTGTTTTAAAGGAATGGGTCCTTTACTAAATAAAAGAAAAACTATTTTATGGAATAGTCATTCCATTCAATGGATCTATTCCACAAACCAAACGAAACCTAAAGCAGTCACAATTAAAAAAAAAAATAGCTTTACCATAAAATATCTTTCCATGATCTTTTTTCCATCTTCGAATTTTTCAAAAGTACTATGCGTGTTTCATATGTGGAATCTACATGAGACCTAGAGATTTGATGGTTATTTTGAAAAATAGGAAAATAGAAAAAAGACTCAAAAAAGAATATAAATCATTTCTCAAAAGAAAGAGATAGCAGTATCCACGTCAAGATTCACAGTGAAAAAAACTACAGCATTTACAGAGGGGGAAAAAAAAAATACCACACTAAAACAAAAAGACTACACTAAGAAACTAGTAGTTTCCTTAATGTAATGTATGAAATTCCCAAAAATATAATTCGGGCTGAAACACAGATACCCAAAAGACCAAGCACCAACCCAAGAAAATCACCGCAAAGATGCACCAACCCAAGAAAGTCATACGAATTCCATAGTGAATAGGTGAAGATGTATTTGAGGCTCCGTTTTTGTTTCAGTATAAAATGATTTTTAAAAATAATTTTTTCTATTTTTTGGTGTTTGGTGTTTGGTGAGGCTAAAAATAATAATTAATATAAACTATTTTCAGTTTAACCGAAAAATCTTTTTTTAATTTTTGTAAAATGGTTTCTATTTTTTAAAACCGTAAACCATTTTTCGAATTTAAGCTTCTCTTTATCAAATCGTCGGACTACAATTAAAACACCATCAAATCTCGCCAAGACTCATTCAGGACACCATTAGGACCTAATTGTGACATCGCTGGGATCCAGTCAAGACCCTGCCAAGACACCATCAGGACCGGGTCGAGACACTATCAGGACTCGATCGAGACACCATCCGAACCCAACCGGGACACCACTGAGACCAGATCGGGACACCGTTAGGACTGAGACACTGCCTGGACTGAGTCGGGACACGACTGGAACCAGGTCAAAACACCACCGAGGCACGGTCGGGACTGTGTTGAGACCCAATTGTGACCCCGGGACCTAACCAGGATTTCACCGAGACCCTGTCAGGACACCGTTGAAACTTGGTTGGGACCTCGCTAGGACCCAGTTGAAACCTCATTTGGACCTGACCAGGATTTCGCTAGGACCCAATCGGGACACTGCAGACCTAATTAGGACCCCACCGAGACCCGATTGTGACCCCACCGGGACCTGATTAGGACACCACCGGGACACTGTCGGGACACCGCCGGGAAAATCACATATATTTATATTAAAAATATTAGTGAATAAAAATAAATTTTTATAGGTTAATATGATTGATTAAAAATATAAAAAATATTTGTAATTTTTCGTATGTGTCAAACGCTAAAAAATGTTTTCATATTATCCTAAAAAATAATTTTTTTAAAATAAAACAGGGTGAGAGTCATTAGGGAATCATTATCCAATTTATCCGGAACAGTGCGTGATGTAGGCAAAATAGGAAATGAATTAGATAAGGGAAGAAGCTCGCACTGGATCTCAAATGAGCACCACCGCAACTTTTGGGTATGCTTTGTCGGTTGTCACAAAACTTTTGGACTTTCATAAGTTGTTTTGATCTATGATATATTGTGTGAAATTATAGACAAAACGATGAGAGAAGAAAAGAAAGAAAATTAAAAATTCACAGGATTTGAAAATTGACTTTAGCCTATAACTTTGATACAAAGAAAGAAATTTATAATGCAATGAAAAATTAAATATAAAAGCGGCATAATTAAATAGAGAAATTGAGATAAGAGATTTTATGGATAGTTCGGTGTTAAATATTTATGTCTACTATTAAGGAAGAGTCCAAAGCACTACATATTACTCTTATTTTTTAATAATAAATTCCAATACAAATTATTCATATTTTAAAAAAAAAAAAAAAAAAAAAAAAAAACCCTATGATAAGTTGAGATAATATCAAATCAAATTTTAATACAACTACCCAAAAAGTAGTAAATAACTACAATCAAATATTGATATCAATTATAATCAGATTTAAATAAAATAAAATCTGATCATATATTCTAACGAGTAACACCAAGAAACTACAGTACCACGAGACTACACTAGAAAATATTTGGAGATAAAAAATTTGCAGTGTAGCCCTCTTGGCTGTTGAGATATACGATCCCTAGTTAGATTCTTGGGAAATTGAGTGTTGCTAGATGAAATAACCATGTCTTCCTTGTGTTTTTTTTTTTAAATTGATATGGCTTTTAAAATCATCATTGAATTAAAATTCAAAAATCATCTATCACAAATCTTATAATAATTTTAAAAATCATATTAATTTTAGAATGACAACAAGCGAGACAACATTTTTCTTTCTAGCATTACTCAAAAAAAAAATTATGTGGTTGAGATTTATTCAAGTTTCATATTGTCCTTTGACTTGGAAAAACATGTTTGGACTAAGGTCAAGACGCTTAGGCCTCTTGGGGTTATCTTTACCTTCTTGATCCCCTGCTAAGAGAGGCTTGTTCTAGTTGGAATATGTAATTCACCACTAGGGTTGTCGTTTAATTTGTGGAGGATCAATGAGAAGAGTATGGAGTTTAGTGAGATTGTGATTATGCCTTCTGAGTGGGCCACTATGGCTATGGTTTTGATTCTTTGTTTGGGTATGTAATTTTGCAAGATTAATACTTCTGATTTTTTGGCGGAGAGCGGAAGGCCACGGTGGTTCGGCGACCGTGCTACTTGAGGAGGCATATTTGCTTAAGGAGGCCTATAGAAATTTGAATGTTTGTTTATATGGGTTTGGTGTGATTTAGTGTTTTTGGCTTTGAAGTGTTTTGGTGTTTTAATTTGACGTGACAAGCTGTTATTGGAGGGCACGAAAGACTTAGTTTATATTAGGTCCTTATAGAAATTAAACTTATTAATAAAACTTGGATACTTAAATTTGATTAATATTTTTGGAATCTCAAAAAATGAGAATAATGAATTTTCCATTAAAAAAATTAATATTATATTTAATATAATAATAATTTATTATTATATTTAAATTTAGAAAATTTTCATTCAATTTTTTTGCCTTAGAGTATTCTCATATGGCTCCCTAAATTTACTTTCTATTTTAGCTAAAAAAATCACATTTCCCTATTTCAACTACCAATTTTTTTAAAGCACTTACATCCGGCTCTCCAAATTAGGGACCCATTTTCACTCTTCCATTTCAATATTATTTTTTTAATGGTTTCTTTATTCTTGTGAGAAGAGAGAATGTCAAACTTTTAATATTTTTTTAAGATTTAAGGAGTGAATAGTGCTCCCCAAAATTTTCAGAAAAATAAGGAGCCAATTGAAGAGTAAAAAAAATGTATTTTAACATTATGACTCTCCAAACTAAATTTTTTTCCAAAATAGAGAGACGGTGAGAATACTCTTATGTCTTTATCAATATTGAATGACTTTTGTGCTAGTCGTGTTTATATGATATATATGGAATCTATTAGTGTTACTAATAGACAACGATGTGTAATGTGGTGTATGCAACACCGAATAATTTTGGGTGTTTTCCAGGTTGTTAGTAGCCAAAAAGAGCACAATTTTCTTGTCGAGTTTTAAATTAGGCACGTACCAAATGAAAGAACATACTTAACAAATTAGAAAAAAAAAAAAACCAATGATTCATGGAACTTTTCAATGGTTTTGGGAGATGCTATTGTGTTTGTGCTAAAAACTTGCCAATAATGGGCTCGAGTTTGGAAACATTTTTAGGATAACTTTTTTATTTTAACGAAAAAATAAAAACATTAACAAATAACTCAAATCACAAAATACTCGCAAACTATTCAATCATTTATATCATATCACAATAAAAAAGTAAAAATCACCATCTAAATTTTTTTATCAAATGAGCTCAAATATCTTTCCGATCCAAAACATTAACAAGGTTTTACAAAAGTAGCAGTGACACATGAAACAACAAATTATTTCCCAGCGATCATAATCAAGACAACTCTTATTTTGGTTGTGATCCATTCCCTTCACAAGCTCTAAATTTTGTACAAATGGCTTTCCTTTCTAATTTAGAGGAAAATTTTCGGCTCAAATACTTTTCCATAGATCCTGGGCTTACTCACAGTTGGGAACCCACATATCCTGGCCTGGTCCAGGAGAGAATCCATTTCCCTGGCCCGTAATTCCTAGGCGGACCGTTACTATGTGCGGGCCCCACATTCAATTTGAATCAGACCTGAATGTCAATTAAACATATCGTCAAGGGCATTTCCGTAAACCAAACGCATTCAAATCTGGAAACGTTTCAAGAGGCAAGCGAAACAGCCCGCCTGTGACTGTGAGTCTCCTGCCCCGTCACAAAACCATCCAACCTCAGATCAGAGCGAATCAGAAACAGAGAGAGAGAGAGAGAGAGAGAGAGGGAGTGAGGGAGTAAAAGGCCATGGAGAAGATCTGCGTCGCAGTCCGTGTGAGACCTGCCGTATCCTCAGAACCCTTGAATGGAACATTCTGGAAGGTCGAAGACAATCGCATTTCTCTTCACAAGGTTCACGGCACCCCTATCTCTGGCCTCTCTTACGCTTTTGGTATGCACCCCCTTCTCTCTCATACATTTATCTATATTTGTATATGTATGCACTTTTGTGTGAAACATGCATGCTCATCTTGTTTGTTTTTCGTTTCTTTGAGATCTTCTTGTGAGTTTCTTTCATAGTTCTTTTTTTTTTTGGCAGATCATGTATTCGACGAAAGTTGCACTAATGCTAGGGTATATGAGCTTCTTACAAAGGACATTATTCACGCCGCAGTTGAAGGCTTTAATGGTATTCCTTTTTTTTTTTTCCTTTTCTTTTTTTCTATTACCTTTTTCGAATTGAGCTCCATTTTTGTTCTAAAATGTGATTTAATCAGTTAATTGCTGTCGTTTTCTATACTGTATAAGAGTTGCACCAGAGAGATGGCTATGTCTATCCCATCCCTTCTTTAGTGTTGGGTCGAAATAGGGAAAAAAAAAGGGTAAAGATGAAGCTCCCTTGTACGGAAGCTGGAACCTCACCCACCTTAGGGGCCTGGAACTTTCACCATTTGGTGTATCTTCAGTAACAGTGTTGAATAAAAATAATTTCAGATTTAGTTTTCTGGATATTAGTTTCTGAGAAACCTGAGAAGGAAAGGGAACATAATCTTGAATATTCAATTACCCCCTAAAACAAATTCGTCTCAGATGAGCATGAGGGTTCACAAGGCACAGGGGTCTCAATCACTGGACTGTCTGAAATCCTATACTTCAAATTCTTACTTTTCTTACTATTTCTTCTGATTTTTTTTTGTTCAGTGATTCTAAATGTATTAACTAGGGCTACAAATGAACCGAGTTGTTTGTAAACAGCTCGAGCTCGACTTGTATAAAGTCAACTCAGAGTTTGGTTTGTTAATATATGAATGCTTGAACATAAATTTAGACTTGTTCATTAAACAAGCCGAATTTGTATAACTTCATTTTTATTATTTTTAACTTTGTAATGAGAACATCTTAAGTATTTTTAAAAAATAAAAGGGAATTCTTTTTGTAATGTAATAGATATATTGAATTATTGTAATTGTGACTCTTGATATAGATATATGTATCTTTGTGTGTATATGAGTGGCTTTGTGTGCATGTATATGCATGTGTAATGAATGTGTATAAGACAAACATATAGACTCAAGATTAGATTGTTTAAGATTCGAGTTAACTTATCTAATTAAATCAAATAATAAAATCATAACCATAATTAATTAACTAATAATTAGTATGAATTTACGAAAAAAAAAATTAAATGATTACTTATATATGGAATGAATAAATTAATTGGGTAGCTAGTAAACAAGCTCGACTTCGTTCGAAAAATAAATGAGCTGAGTTTGAACAGATTATCTAGCTTTGTGATAAGCTTGAGCTCAAGCTCGGCTTGTGTTCAAAAAAAATTAAACGAACCACGCTTAAACATTTAATACTCGGCTCAACTCAACTCGATTATAATCTTTGTATGAGCTATTACATTTGAAATTTGAGTTTAGACAAATATGTTAAATTAAGAGAATGCAAATTCTGATGGTGGAAGACTATATTCAATATTATGGTTTTGAGGAACTCAAGGATTTGCTAGAAATTGGAAGGAGAGGAAAAATTGAATGCAGCCCATTATAGGATTAATGATAACGAAAACAAGAGCAGAGGAGACTGTTTTTGGTCAATTGAAGTATCTAATAGAGGGAGATCTTCATGTTCGGAGTACTTCATCACAGTAATTATTGTGTGCCATAGGATTTGTGATCAGTTACACTCTAAATTGATATGTTGTGTGTGTTCTGCATCATATAGAACTCAGCAGTGTTTTCCATATGTATTGAATGTGAAATGCATGACAAGGAGAATGTATTGATTTCTTATTTCAATGGGCCATGTCATTTACATATTAGTGGCGAAGCTGATAAATGGAATATTTATAGGAACTGCATTTGCATATGGACAAACCAGCAGTGGCAAGACTTTCACCATGAATGGCTCTGAAACCGATCCAGGAATTATTCACCAGGCAGTTAAAGATATATTTACAAAAATTCAGATGGTAAGCTGCTTGGTGGATGTTATTGAAATTGATGTTTTTGTGGTTATAATGGCGACCTTTTGGTTTTCACCTTTGCTTTTTGGTACTGAATATCTTCAGATATCTGATCGTGAGTTTCTGATTCGAGTTTCCTACATGGAAATTTATAATGAAGAAATTAATGATCTTTTTGCTGTAGAGAACCAGAAATTGCAAATACATGAGAGTTTGGAGGTTGGCTACTAACACTTTGATAGTTTACTATAGTTTGTTATATGTATAAAATCACTGATTTTCTTGGTTTTATTTTAGCGTGGGATATTCGTTGCAGGCCTGAGGGAGGAAATTGTTAACAATGCCGAACAAGTATTTAAGCTCATAGAATCTGGAGAAGGTATGACAACAAAACATAAATTTTTGGCCTAGGCTTCTTCTATGTTCTTTTAATTGGATATTTTCTTATATATGATCTTGAAAATCATTTCTTACAGTTAATAGGCACTTTGGCGAGACAAATATGAATGTTCGCAGTAGTAGATCCCACACAATATTCAGGATGGTATGTCCTTGACATGTTGGTTTAACAGCTCTTATTAAACTCTTGGATTTCATGCAACTTTGTCTTATATATGCAGGTGATTGAAAGCAAGGGGAAGGATACCAATTCTTCTGGTGATTATTCAAGTACTGATGCTATCCGTGTCTCAGTCTTGGTTTGTATTCTATCCCCCATATTGTGTAACAATTTATTAAAATGATTGCATAATATTGTTGTTTAATATTTTACATGATATTTGTATTTATATCTTTTGTTGTTGGCATATTTTGTTGCATGAAAAAAAAAAAAAAAAAAAAAGAATTTGGTAGATTTAGCTGGGTCTGAACGGATTGCTAAAACTGGAGCTGGTGGAGTACGCCTAAAGGAAGGGAAGTACATTAACAAGAGCTTAATGATTCTGGGTAATGTGATCAACAAACTAAGTGAAGGTGCAAAGCAAAGGTATTTGCTTCTCTTTCAGTGAATCATCTTGATTTGATACAAAAACAATCTCATGGTGAAACAATTTTTTGATGCAGGAGTCATATTCCTTATCGTGATAGTAAGTTAACCCGCATACTTCAACCTGCTCTTGGTGGTAATGCCAAAACTTCAATTATTTGCACTCTAGCACCTGAGGAGGTAGTCTACCATCTGTTTCTTTCTTTCTTTTTCTCATCTTATTTTCTTTATCTTAACATTTTTTTTTTATGTCTATTATATTCAGTTCAACAATTTCGGTTCTTTATATAGTTTGTTATTGGTACATTTAGGTACATATTGAAGAAACAAAGGGAACTCTTCAATTTGCTAGCAGAGCCAAGCGCATCACTAATTGTGCTCAAGTGAATGAAGTATGTTCCTTGTTCTGTCTAGTCCATTTACCATTTTGTCTCATTCATGAATCTGTATTTGGCTAGTATTTATTTTTTCTGTTCATTGCAATGGTGGATTTTGATGTATGTTTATGGTCTCATAAAAACTTATACTCCCTTCCCCATATTTGCCAGGGCTTGGTAAATATGATGTTATTCCAATTTATTAGTCTTTTTTCTCAATCTGGTCATATTATGTCTATTTTTCAGCATTATCAGTTTCTGATATTTCGTTAATCCTTGAAGTTTCAATAAATTGAACAAGAGGATATAGTCCAAATGTATCGTACTCTACAAAAAATTATAAATCTAATTAAGCATTTGCTTATGTTTTTTTTTTTTTAATAAGCAAAGTAAGGAAAAGGGAAAGTGATCAAGGTGGGTCTTTCTCACTCAGCATTTGCTTATGGTTGAATATGTGCCAGAAAAGTAGCCTTGTGGACTCTGTTATTAAAAGGGTAGCCTTAAACATGGACTGCATGAAGCTAAAATTATGGTACCAAGATCAATGTCCTATTAACATTATTGTATCTAATTTTTGGATCAACAGCAAAAATAAATTAAATTAGTAAATATCCCAATGTACTATTGATGTTATGCTTAGGAATTTTATAATTGATTCACTACTTGCTTGGATCATAAGTAGGAGTGTCATATATTTTAACAAAACACTAAAATAATTAAATCAATAAAACATTTGGTTAGGGTGCAAGACTCACTTTGTAGTGCTTCAACCTCATACACTCTTTTCTAATCAAGCTAAATAATTAAATATGAATATTATAGAACTATTCAAACAAACAGATAGGGATATGTGATTCATTGATCAAGTAGATTACACAAATCTATGAACTGTAATTTTTTCTGCCGAACCCGCTCAACCACCTGACATACTCACACTTCACAGAGCTCCTTTTCTGTGCAGATGTTGTAGATCTTATATAGCTTTTTCTGTGCAGCTATTGATACTTTGTGATTGGCACTGCAGAGCTTATCTTCTTGAACATTCCCCTTGAATTTGATGGTGTGACTAAGTCTAACAATGGGTATATATTTTCATAGATTTTGACAGATGCAGCATTACTGAAGCGGCAAAAAGTAGAGATTGAGGAGCTTCGTAAGAAACTTCAGGTGATGATTCTTATGTTTCTATTACAAAGAAGAGGCTATTAGATGCAAACTAACACAGTTAAAGTCATGTTTAGGGATCTCATGCTGAGGTGCTGGAGCAAGTGATCTTAAAATTGCGGAATGATTTGCTGAAGGTAGGTTGTTCTTTTCATCTGTGAAATCTCAACAATTACTTTGAGGCTTAAACAAACATAAACTATATGCCTTTCATAATTTCATTGGAGGCAATTTTTTTTTTTTAATTTCTTATTTTCCATTATTTAGTATGAACTTGAGCGCGAGAAGCTTGAGATGGAACTGCAAGAGGAGAGGAAATCACACAAAGAATGTGCTCAATGCATTCGAGAGCAACAGATGAAAATCGACAATCATAGCAATCTTGTTACTTCTTCAGAGTTCAACATGAACTCTAGTCAGGTACTTCTCATGCAAAGTAATGGATATGATATCTATATTTATACTGATATTTTCTAAGTTCCTTTTGTGGTAGAACCTGTCTAATCACAATCTCTTTCCCATTATGATTGTTTTTAAGTTCTCTACAAGGAATACTACCTTGCTTTCACATCATGCTGCACCATGTAGACATTAATTACAACTTGGAGCATCCAAACCTCTAACTAACTGATTTTGACAATTGGAATTCTTATCTTCCATTCTGTTTTATCTACTAGGTCTTACCTTCTTTGAATAACGTAGATGCTGAATAGCAAGCCATATAAGATACCAAGCATTGCTATAGCTATGTTCTGATCTTACTGAAGATATCTCTTTCCTTTGTGTTATGCATTGCAACAAAGGTACACTAATGACGAATTTATGTACTTTGATTAGGCTGCTGACTTAATGCAGATTGCTGCCAACGGTCTTTAGGGAAGTTGGCTTTTGCCCCAATGAATCTCTTGAAGGACAAGATAGTTTTGTATAAAACATGTAAACTAGATTACCAAGCATGTTAAGATGTAGCAATTGTGCACCTTACATGCACCCTCAGCACCCCCCCCCCCCCCCCCCATAATAGCAGGAGTTATGTACACAA
>FXXK01000019.1:1187358-1235285 GCA_900184695.1 Betula pendula | reverse complement strand
TTTCTTTTTCTTTTTTGTCAACATTTCTATTGGTTTGCCGATGATCTCATTTATCTATCCACTGGTAGGAACAGAATTCTGTGAGACAAATCCTTCGGGAAGAATGCAATGACAACAGTAGCATAGATCAAGGAGAAGCTTTTAGAACCCCTAGTTTCAAGGCAGCTCCCAAAGCCTTTGTTGTCAAGCGATCAAATTACTCAATGCTGCCTGATTATAGTCCTCTTCCAGATACATTTAGCAATGTGGCTGATGAAGACACATGGCTGAAAATGAACAAAGGTTACATAGCTGATATTGATTTGCTTCAAATGACTCCTGCAAGAAGAGTTCAATCATTTCCTTCAAGCGACGTAACTCCTGTAAGTTTATATTGCTTTGATTTCTTTTTTCCTGAACATGTTCATGTTATTTCTAATCATGATATTTATATTCTGTTTCATTTAGCAAAAACAAAAATGTTATATTTTGATTTGTTGCCCCTTATACTAAGAAGCCAAAGTTAATGCTTGTTGATTTAGTTCTTTAGTTGGCTTATTTATGTGTAGATGTTAATATCACCTGTTTCCACACAAATACTCTCGATGGTGAAGTGAACAATTTTAAACTAGAATTGATTGTCTTCAGTTTTAGTAAGACATCTTAAACAAATATCCATATCTTGTCATTGTTGTGAGGATTTTGATCAAGCAGTACTTTGGTTGAAGGTGACTTAAAGAAATGATAAAAATATGTCGTAAACTAACATAATATATGGCTGTAGTGGTAATGCCTTTTCTCATATTTGTATGATTTGCTAATTCTATTAGAGCCTAATGTTTTTAGATTTTTTGGTGGGATGCGTTACATTTTCTCAGGCTTGTTCAAATGAAAATTATCCACAAGAGATCCAACATCTTAAGAGACAATTAGAGATTGCCACTGAGGAGAGAAATGAACTGGAGGTTAGTATATATCATAACTTTGACTTCTTGTTCTTGGATACTTCCATATTTTCAAATTCATTTTTTGGCTCAGCAAATGCATAAATATTGTTAATTGCCATGGCAAAGTACTATCCTTTTCTTGCTTCATTTTACAGTCAAAAGTAAGCCTTCTAAGCTTCACTCCCCACTTTTAAATTTTCATGAGAGCCTTTATCTTTCAAGCTCGTCCATCTATATAGTTGCTTGTTTTCTTTGTTAGGTATATACTTCTTTCCAAATAACCTGTTTCAATTAGTATATCTGTTGCTAGATGTGAAACCTATAAGGGCACATTATAGCTTAAACCTCTTTTCTATTGTTGATTTCATTCAGTTTCTCAAATGATTTGTACTCCTCCACGAATATGTTTACAGAGAAAGCATGCAGAACAGATATTGTTGAACCATCGACTAATGGATGACATATCTGAGCTTCAACAAGAAGCAAAACTTATGCGAGACATCCCAAAAAGGCTAAGTGAATCTGTGTCGAATTGCAAAGATATTTATGAGGATGTTTTGTCAATAGTACAGGTAAAATATATGTGCCATATTTGCACCTTTCAACCTTTATATGTGGTAACCAATTGAATGACATTATGATTATTATTGTTATTATTGTTTTGTGATCTTAACAGAGTTTTGTATCTGATGAGGAATCATCAACTGCAAAATTGCTATCAAGCACCAGTGAAATTGGTAAAAGTCTCCTTACGACTTTGGAAACTCATTTCTCAATGGCAATGGATGACCACAGTTCTTTCACTGGGAACAATTCTCTAATTCAAGAACAACGCAAAATGCTTTATGAGAAGTTCAATAGCACAATTACAGCCTTGGTATTATCACAAACACAACAATCGAGCTGTGAGAATAAGGTAGCTGCCTGGTCACAATTATCAAGATGTTATTCATTCGTTATGTTTTTATTCTCCTTCATGTTGTTAGGATTGCTTTTTTCCTTTTTCAGCATTTCGATTCTTTAATTATCAGTGCTGTTTATTTTGACTGAATTATTTACTTAGTCGGCAAGTTTTTGCTGTAGTAAGAGACTGAGTAAACAAGTAACCCAAATTTGAAATGTTCTTTAAATTTTTGTTCATTTTCAGGAAAAAAAACATAGGGAATCATTAGCTCATCTTAGTTCTTCCTTATGATAATATCTATATGAGAAACCAATTGAAAGCTTTAATCTTTGTTCTCCCTTTATGATGTTGTATGACTTTAAATTTGCTTCTTTATGGTCATTATTAGAGACTATGTGAACCAGGGTTTTACAAAATAGTCTTAAATTGCATGTTTGCATATAAGATTTCTTTAGACAGTGATGAACGTGTTATATATGTTTTCGGCCCATTGTGATGATTGGAGGAAGATTATTGCGTTAGTATGAAGTGTTTTGAGTGGAGTAGCTTCCCTACATCAAACCTTGAAAGTGAATGAGTTTTTAATGAATTAGCTTTTAGATATGATTAAGTTACCTGCCCTCCTAAACTTAATTTCCAAGGTAAGTGTGGTTAATGAGGATCACTATCAGAATGTGACCTGTTGCCACATTATTGAAGAAGAGCAGTGTCATTAAGCTCATGCTAGAAGATTATAGTCTCAAGTATAGAGTATAGTGTGGGGAGCATTAACACGCTGAGTAACGATGCTTTATTGACTGCACATGCTCTTTCCCTAACAAGGAGAAAGAGAGTTTGCTGTGTGTCTCCATGTATGTGCGCAGGCAAATGAAGTTTCTAGTTAGTCACATAGAACATATGAAAAAGAACTATATTCTGGCTGAAAAGTTAAAAGATAGTGTTTAGGTTGCTTTCCTTCATGTTTAAAGATCTAGTTTCTGTGTTTGGGCTGCACTCAGGGAGGTGAAACTGCTTGTTGGAAGGAAGAACTGAGCAATGAACTGAACACCATCAAGGAAAGATACCATGGCTTGGAGAAAGAGTTAGATATCAATAACAAGCTCCTGGTGGTTTCTAAAGAAAGATATGATACTTTGGAAAGAGAATTTCAGCTTTTGAAAGTAGATAGAGATCTTTTGCACCAAAGTATCTCTGAATCATCTCAAAAGCTTGCTTTGGTTACTGACCAGAAGGAAAATGCTTTGAATGATTTGAATACTGAAGTCCAGAGAAGAAAAAATCTTGAAGAAGAGATTAAACAATTTAGTGTTGCTTTTGCATCTCGGCACAGGTCACTTATGTCTTTCCATAGTGATGTTAAGTCTAAATGTGAAAAGCTGAGATCTCAGTATTTAATTTCTCTACCCAATTCTCTTGGGTGTTAAAGATCATAAGCGCTGACTTCTATAATGTTATGGTAGGTTTACAGTTTTAGCCATGATTGTTTCTTCTGTATTTGATGATCCTAAGTGGATGTTATGTATTTAAATGTAGTTCTTTGAACTAATACAACTTTTCGTTTCTAATTTTCCTTAATGTTTGAAGCTCATTAGTCACTAGTATTGTTAAAAGCGCCAGATGTCCTTAAGGATAAAGGTCTCGTGAAGCCCAGGTGCCAAGCACAAACCAAAAAAGCACACTTGATCGAAGTAAAGTGCACTTTTTTTTTTTTTTAATTGAATCCTTGGGGATTATAAAATGCCTTATAACTATACTCTAAAATAAAGATAAGTACAATATTCAATATAAAACTACTAAATACTTGATACAAGTAAACTGTCAGAACTGTTCAACGGATTAAAATAAATTGATGTTGTTTTGTTTGTTTTTGTTTTTTTAATATCAAAAAATAGATAGCAAACAACATATCTTTTTTGTTTCATAGTTTAAAGTTGTGTTTGTTTTATTTTTTCCCAGTCCCTTGAACTTTTGATGTCTTTTTTTTTTTGAAGACTGTATACTTGTGTGAACGCATCAATTAGTAGTATGTTGCAATTAGACCTTATGTATGTCTTTGCACCTATTGTAAGCAGTTAAGTAGCACTTCAGACCAAAAAACTAAAAAGAACATTTATGCGGCAGAAATTTCTAGATATCTACATCTGTTAAACAATACTTCATATTAACCAAAATATCCTACCTTTTGAGCAAAAGTAAAATGTTTAAGAGGTAACTGCAAATGAGTTCCTTGAGCTCTCCCTTGGTGGTGAAACGACCAAGCATTGGGATTCAAGACCAAGGTAAAGTTGGTTTGAGATATGTTTTCTATTTATATCTGAATGTAATATGTCTATGTTGCTTTTGTTTGGCTGTAAGAGTAGGAATCTTGAGGAAAGAGCATCACAAGTTCTCTTGTCACAATGGGTTAGCTCTTCCACCAGATCGTTGGTTGTCGGGCTTCCTGAAACCATTTGGCCCCTAATACAACAACCGCAAAGCATTTACCATCTTTCAATCAATCAGGTTCGCACTTGTTTCCCGCCCACAATAGCATGTTAATTTAAGGCCCACGGGTCAATCAGGGAAAGGCATTTTTCCGATCGTCGAGGGCTTCAACGGCATCGATTTGTTTTGCATGCTGGAAGGGTGATTCAACCCTATGCTTTTTATACTAGGCTCAAAGATATTGAGAGAAATACCGAAGAACAAACTTCTTCAAACCCATGGCCGCCTCCACCACCACCACCAAATTCCTTACTCTCACCAACCTTTTTAGGTACTAAAGTCTTGCTCTCTCCTCCGACCACCAATGGAAATAAATTTCTGGGTCTAAAAAAATTCTTTAAATTCAATCTATAAAAATATTATGTGTTTTTTAGCACTTAAGAAGTATATCATTTTTTAAATTAAAATTTTAGAATCACATAATTTTTTTAATATAACTATTAAAAAAATGTATTTCTCTCTTATTTAAATAACATGACAATTTTATAGATTAAGTTAAATGAAAATTTTCTGTCGGCCACCAAATTACCATTATCTTTGCCTCTCTTCTCTTTAAAAAAATTAAAAAAGTGTCAAAATAAAAAAGTTTAAAGATCAAGCTCAAGACGGTCAAAATTTAGAGTCTGGCTACTATGGAGTAACCTCATAGAACTTTGTGAAGAATATTTCAGGTACAATGGTTTTTTATTTTTGTGTTTTTTATTTTTTTGTTTTTATTATTTTTTATTTTTATGTTGGTAGGAAAAAGTAATTTTAGAAGTCCTCTTTGTCTCTCAAAAAATAGTGTAATATTTAAAATTACTATTTAATCAAAATTTAATATTAATAAATCATAAACGTATTCATCATTTTAAGAAGAACTTATAGCATTATTGTGAGATAAACCTTATTTGTTTCTCCTCTTCTTTCTAAAACAACTGAATAGGGCTGTTTTATTTCAGTTTCGGGCCTTTCGGCTTCTATCTAAGAAAACGTGGGCTCGATGTGAACAAACTTAAGGCCCAAATCGTGGACTTGTCCACTTAAACAAAAGAATATCATTAAAGCGAACCCATTCTGGGCTTTGTCGCTCAAAAAGTCGGTCGATCGCGTCTCCCGGGCACCGCCTTATTATCATTTTGTGTTTGAACTTAAGGCGGTTGGCCTAGCTATATAATTTTCAAGAAGGCCGTTGGTAGGTATATAGCATCCTATACACGCAACGAAACCTCAAAAAACCCTCGTTGCCAAGGCCTCCTTGTTCTGTCTCTCCGTGCTCCACCGCCTTTCACAAAACCCAAAGAAAGCCCTTGACAAGGCCTCCTTGTTTTGTGTTCTTCTACTCGCTCAAGGCTTCAATGGAGAAACCCGTAACTGGTTTTTGTCATTCACCTTCTGATCATACGCTTGTTGTCGAACCCAAGTATTGCCCCCAGTCCCCCCACGCTGTTGTGGATTGGTGTATGTTGGGTGAAGATGAGGGTTATAAGAGTAATTTCAAGAAGGAAGATATGAAAGAAAAGGCCAGAAAGCATCTCGCAGAAAGCAACACAAACTGTTCTCTCTCTAAAATAGAGACCGTTGATTCTGGTTCTGTTTGTGAAAGGATTGCTTGTTATCGCAAGCCAATCAAATGTATTGATCTGGGTGACAACGTCGGCCGCCACCCAAAGAGAAAGAGAGGAAAGGTTCTAGCAGAATTGAAGAAAATAAGGGAACAGTCGAGCGGTAATCAGTCAAACAATCTGCTTGGATCAGGAAAAAATGTACGGGATGCAGTAATTTCTAGCCCCTCAAACCACAAGGCTCGATCAATTTTATCTTATTTGATAGACAACAATGTGTTGTTGCCTAGGACAAGAGTACATTACCGTGGGAGAAATGGTTGTGCTCCATCGAAAAGGGGGCGTATAACTCGTGATGGGATTAACTGTGATTGTTGCTACACTCTGTTTTCTCTCACTGCTTTTGAAGCCCATGCTGGTAGTTCAAACCACAGACCGGCTGCCAATATTCTACTTGAAGATGGGAGGTCTCTACAAGATTGTAGAAAGCAGGAGATTAATAGTAACTTGACAACAAAGCGACAAGAGAATGATGAGATATGCTCTGTTTGTCACTATGTGGGTGAGTTAGTTTTATGCTGTCAGTGTCCATCCTCATTCCACAAGAGTTGCATTGGCTTGCAGGATTTTCCAGATGGTGATTGGTTTTGCCCATCATGTGCTTGTGGAGTTTGCGGTGGTGGCAAGTTTCAAGAAGACAATGAAGATTTTGTTACTTGCAAGCAATGCGAGCATAGATTTCACATTGGGTGCCTAAGGAGTAAAGAGATGGTGAATAAAGATCATTGGTTCTGTGCCAGAAAGTGTGAATGCATATTTTTGGGCCTTGGCAAGCTTTTAGGAAAACCAATTCCAGTGGGTGTTGATAATTTGACTTGGACATTATTGAAGTCCACAGATTCTGAAAGCTGCAATCTTGAGGATCACAGCAAGCTCAATGTTGCTCTAAGTTTGATGCATGAGATTTTCGAGCCTGTCAAACAAGCTCTTACTAATAGAGACCTTGTTGAAGATGTAATTTTCAGTAGAGGGTCAGAGCTTAAACAATCTAACTTCAGAGGGTTCTACACTGTGCTCTTGGAAAGAAACGATGAAGTGATTTCTGTGGCTACTGTAAGGATTTATGGGGAAAAGGTGGCAGAAATACCTCTCGTTGGCACCAGGTTTCAACATCGTAGATGTGGAATGTGTTGCATATTGATGGATGAGCTTGAAAAGCAGCTGATGGCACTAGGAGTGGAGAGGCTAATTTTGCATGCTGCTCCTACTGTGCTGAAGACGTGGACAACTTCATTTGGGTTTTCAAAGATGACAGATTTTGAGAAGGTACAGTTTCTGGATTATACTTTCCTGGATTTCCAAGATACTATAATGTGTCAGAAGCTCTTATTGAAGAAACCTGCAGCAGAAATTGTAGACCAAGGACTTGTAGATAGTGCTGTGAAACATGGAAAATTCAATTTTGAGTGTTTGGATGAAGAAGGCAATTTTCAGGAGGCAAGCAGGGACAGCAATAGTGATTATTCGAAGAGGAGGAATATATCAGCATGCGAGAACCAAAGCAGTGACTATTCGAAGCTCTACAAGAGGAGGAAGATATCAGCATATGAGAGCCGACTCCCATTCCATGATACAACTAGGAGATATCTTATGTCAGCATTTTAAAATGGTAAGTTCCTTGAATATCACTTCATGAGATCCTTAAGTTCTTTGTACAGAATGTATGTAACAGAGTTACAAAGGTTTACTTTCAATATCCTGTCCAAATATTTTGGAGTTACTAATTGAGGAAATGAAATTCATATTTTTAGATCTGCAGCTGAATTTACACTAAAAAGTAGTTGATTTTCATTGCATTTTTTCTAGTTATTTACCGAGACAAAAGGTAATGATGCGTCATTGGTTTGCAATGCTTGGGGTATTATCACCTCCAATCTTTTTGATATCATCACTAACACTAAGAGGTAGCGTTGACATAATAATTCTTTACACAATCTGCGAACTCGACACAAACTTAACATTAAATTGTATTAAGATTGAGAGCTTTGATCTATTTAATTAAATAGGTTGAGTTAGAGTTAACATATATAGTCTTATACATAAATCAGCCGATGAGACGATGGGGTAAGCTTCATCGTCGAGAGCAAAACATCTCGAATCACCAACTAAGGCCCCTAAATGACCCCTCAATGATATAGGATGTTGGGGTGTGGAGACAGCCATAAGGTTTGCCTAGAAGCAGCCAATACCTTGACACGACGCTACCCAAACCCCAACATACAAACACAAATTGCCACCCCTACTAACAGGTGGCACAACCAATTATAATGTAGGATCACAACATAAATACCAAATAAGCTACAGCCCGTTTGTGCAACCTAGCTATCTGAAATAGCTCATATTCACCTTCTTGATAAATATAACATGCAAATCTAGCCAAGGATATGCAGCACAATTACATAACTCAATCAATAGCCTCTAGTAGACAAAATTAATATTAAAAAAAATCTTAAATCCATTACAAGATCATCATAGAAAATCTACATTACAATTGTGGCAAGTCATGCTCAGAAAAAGAAAAAAAAATAAAAAACTGAGACAAGTCATACTGATAAACCAAAAATCTATGACCACAAAAGTAATGAAACTAAATATAACAAGCAAATTAAAAGTTGAGTATCTTCATGCAACGGACAATAGCTTAAGAGGTCATGCTATGTGTTAAACAGAGAACAACATTTGCATACGGCTAAACCAGCAGGGGCAAGATTCTCACCGTGAATGGCTCTGGAACTGATCCGGGGATTACCCACCGTGCAACTAAAGATATATTTGCAAAAAATTCTGATGGTAAGCAGCTCGGTGAATGTTATTGAAGTTGATGTCTTTGTGGTTATAATGACTAGTTTTTTTTTTTTCCCTTTTATTTAATACTTCATATTTTGAGATATCTGACGAGTTTCTGATTTGGTTATCCTATACGCAAGGGCAGGCCATTGACCTACTAAGTCGCTATATGTACATATACGTGGAAGTTCCTGCACATAAAAACATTCTACTTCAGACAGACTCTCTTGAAGTTCAATAGAATTTTGATGGGATATTCATCTTATCAATATCTCGAAACGATGCAATGGTGAGCATTCGTTGCAGGCCTGGCAGTTGCAGAGACAAGGAGGGTCGAGAGGGAGCAAACGACTCCTTGGCCTACTTAGAATCGCACTGCTTATTTTGGTTGCTCATCTTGAGAAAGAAAATGGCTCTGGCCATTGGCTATATGAATCTTCTTATAAATACCACGTGAACTTGTCAAACAATTGTAACCCTCAAACTCAAAAGGCACATGTCAAGGCAATTACAACCGCACCCCTATCTTCAAGTGCTTAAAAATCAGCCCCTATAATGCACAGGTATCTTCAAAGCAACTAATGCTATGTAAATGGAGCACAAGGATAGAACATGAAAACTCTTTTTCTTTTTTTCCTTTCCTCTTTTTTTTTTTCTTTTTTTTTTTTTTTGCGAAAAAAAAAATAAAAGGAGGAAAAATAACGCTTGGTCCCGATCATAGTTTCCAAGGTATTGTGATGGTGGAGTTTGATAAACAAATTTAATCCATTGATGCTGTAGCCAAGAATTTTGTGTATATTTTTCAATATTTAGTTGTTACTTGCCATTTCAAAAAATTTTATTTTGTTTGATTTATTAATTTTGCTCTTTGATAATCAAATAATGCATTGATTGTACACAACAATGATATGATCAAAAATAACGTAAAGGCTCTCTCTTGTGTAGAGAGGGTGTGAAGCAAAGAAAAAAAAATGGGGGAGGCGATATGATGACTGATCCAAGTGAGCTTCTTGCTAATCCAAAAATATTTTTGTTCGTAATCCACTACAAAATCTTTAGCCTTGGTCCCATATTACTAACAATTTAATCTCTCCCACATCTTTTTTTAGCTATTTCTTTTATAGGTTTTGTGCGCTGGATATAATTTTACAATGGGTTTAGCTTCCAAAATATGATTAGTGCCTTAGTGGTGGGGTCTCCCAAAAGCAGTTTTTGGCCCCAAATAAGCAAACCATAAAGTATTCACCATCTTTTTAGTATGCTATAATGACCTAATAAATTTGCAGTTTTATATCAAGAATGTATGCTTAATGTTTTTTAAAAAAGGCCTTCATTTTAGTATAACGAAACAATATCAAACATTTCTAAAAAAGATTAAAAAAATATATATATGTAGTTTAGTTAGTGTTGGATTAGACTTTTGACCATCTCATCTGAAAACAAATTGGTGTCCAATGAAGGAAGTCAAGGCCTTTTATAGCATTCGAAATCGCACCCTGCAAAACATGTTTTAAGAGCCGTTTACATGAGCAGAGCGACACTGTTGCACGCCAACAATCCCTCTCTCAATGTGACGCTCCCACGATTCGAGCCCATGACTCTGGCTGTGATATCATTTGTTGAATCGGGTCTTTGACCATCTCATCTGGAAACTAATTGGTGTCCAGTGAGGAAAGTCAAAGCCTTTTATAACATTCGAAATCGCATCCCGTAAGACATGTTTTAAAAGCCGTCTACATGAACAGAGCGACACTGTTTCACCCCAACAGTTAGGAAATCACATATATTAATCGACCCTATAATCCCTTCTTACTGTTTTTTTCTTTAACTTTTCTCCTCTATCCATATTTTGTCTCCTCTCTCAAAGAGAGTCTGCATGAACCAGAACTTTTTGCATTTTTTTTTTGTTTTTCAATTAAAGATCCTGTAGAACCAGAACTTGATCCCAACTAGTCAAAAAGAGAAGAAGGAAAGCAATGGTTTCGAGTCTGTAGAAACAAATTTGAATGTGGGTGGCCCTACAAATTAAATTGTGTCCTATCTTGTAGCTTTCATTTCTCTAGAAGGTGTAAATGCTTTTTCTCCCCAAATACAACCACTTTGCTTTGTTGGGTTGGTTAGAGCTATCGAATTGAGTAGATTGTGATGGAAATTGAGGTCCTCCCTTTATCCAATCAACATGTGCATTGAAAACACGTCGTGACGACCCACATCGATGACGATGGATAATGTAATAAAGAATCCATCTCTCAAATATATATATATATATATATATATATATATATATATTTATTTATTTATTTATTTTAGGTGCAACAATTTCCCTCATTACTAGTACTCTCCCTGATTTTGCTCATTTACGGGGACGAGGAGCAGACCAGATTCCAATACATCAGGATGTTCTTCATTATGTAATCAGAGGTTTCCATATTTATAATCAGACCTAATAGCCATGATCACTTCGAATAATAAGTTGTGTGCTTCAATTATTCAGCGTACTTTTTTTGGGCTATAGGTTGCTTTTTAGTTAGTTTTCGATCAAATAAATAGAAAGGAAAAATTATTTATTATCTGTTATATACCAAACTGATTGGCAGGATATCAAAAATATTTTAAAGATTTTTAAGTTTGAAAGAAATTGTTAAACGTATATCTACATCTATGTCACAGTTAATCATCAATTGACATGGGACGACCCAATGAAGGGGGACCTCCTCTCACCATACAAGGGGTGATCAGCCGCCCCACACTATGAGGGTCAGCCTCTCATCTATAGTGGGGCAGCTACTCGCCCTCACTTAAAATTCATATGATAAGGGAAGGCTCCCTCTCCACAAATGAGGGGAGGTTGGGTGCCCTTCACCAGTGACGGCCGTCCCTCACCGTTGTCTCTTTTCTTAAAAAAAGTTAAGTCATATTTCATATTATGTATTCATCAACATTTGATTGTGACATAAATCTACGTGTGTATCTAACGGTTTTTGTCAAATAACTGATTGCACTGAAAATGTGAATATATGACACCCAAAAAAAAAAATAAAAAGAATTGTGAGGCATGAAGAAATGCGTTTACTCGAATCATTTCTGTCCTTTGCATTTGCATGAATAATTATTTGGCACATATTTTTCAACCACTATACTTACAGATGTTGATTCTCAATTTGTTGGTAACCCATTCGGATTTGCCAAATTTCGCCTGCCCCCCACTGCTTATAATGATTTCTCTGAGTTACTCTCCCTCGCCAACTCACTGACGACGCTTTCAATTACTCATATTATGCACCTCTAAACAAAACGGCTCTCTCTTTTGAAGAATGAAAAGTAATCAAAGACTCTTTATCTTATCTCCAATGTGAGAGGATGGTGAATGCCGCGCCACGGCTCTCTCAAGAAAGGCTGAAACCAAAAGTGACTGTCCATCCAGAAATGCCGACATTCAATTTGCCTCTGCTTCCATCAGCTTTGTTTTTATGGGTACCCTTCCACATATATGACAAAATATTTAAGGACCATCATCTAATTTATACAATATGTATATACATACCCACGAGACAGACAGAGAGAGAATTCAAGAGGCGGTGATGACTACAAATAAAGACAGCCAATAATATGGATGACCAGAACATTGAAAGACAAGTCAGTGGATTCAAACAAAGACATATAACCCAGATCACATATAACCCAGAGATTGTTTCTCTCTCTCTCTCTCTCTCTCTCTCTCAGAACTCAATCAATGCCCCAATGACAGGTATGCTTTGTCTACCCCAATTAAGTGACCTGCTCTTCATCAGTCTTCCCATTGTAAAACTAGAAAAACACTTCATTTTTCAGACCCTCCAAACCCTTCAACATAGGCATATTGCAATGGCTTCCACACCACCCAAACCATCAAAACAGCTTGGAGAACTTCTACAGGAGAACCAAGAACCTTTCACACTAGAACTTTATCTTTCAGAAAGAGGGTGTCTGAAGAAGCCAGCCAGTTGTTGCCTAAACAAGAACAGAAGGGGTTTCCCACGCTGCTCCAAAACACTGAGAGCTGTATATAAGAAGTTTGTTTCCATTAAAGAGGGCCAGAGAGTGAAGAGTTCCGAAAATAGAAATGAAGAAGTTGAAGAATCAGATAGATTTTCCTCTGCTAGCAGCACAACAGTTTTCAATTCATGCTCTGAGAGTGATAAAGAAGAAATATCAAGCTTTGATGCAGAAACTGTCCAAGCTTTGAAACTCTGCAATATAAGAGAGAAAGAGGTAGAAACACTACTTTTCCAATTACTTTCTTTTTTCTTTTTAAGCTTTTACAATCAATGCCCGTTAATCCCTTAAAAATTAATGATTTCAGCATGGTTAATCACAAAGTTAACAGGCTGCAACAGGTAGAAAGCTTCGGTGGAGATGCATGGAAGACAGCAAGCAACTCAGCCCTGTGTCGGTACTAGAAGAAATACCCTCCCATGAAGGTCCAATACAAACTTCACTATAAGCTTATTTTCTTTTTCTTTTCTCTACATTTTTATTAACTAGCTTTCAAACAAAACAGTGCAACAAAATGCCAGGATAAGACAAAAAGAGAGTTATACAGGAGTTGCAGAGTTGCAAGGGCTCGGCGAGTCACACCCATCCCCTCAGTTCTTGAAATCGAAAAGGGTATTGCAGGAAACAAAGCAGCTTCTGTTTGATTGTGTGAGGGAGGTGGTAGAGTCCCATGCGAAAAACGAGCGAGGGAAGCAACATGAAAAAAAGTTCTTGGGGCCTGAAGAGCTTGGGAAGCTCGTCTGTGAAAGAATTACATCGTGGGAAAAACAGGCCGGAGACGAAACAAACACAAACTATTTCTTGGATTCGGTGGAAGAATGGCGTGCTTTTAAACAACAGAAGAGGGAAATTGAGTATGAGATTGGAGATACCATTTTAGAAGAGATCAAGAATGAAATCGTCACAGAAATGTTTGATGATTTTCTGGTACCAACTAGATGTTGAGCTTATTCTAGACTTAATTACATACACCCAATCACTACCTCTTCAATGTTTTGTCTACCCTCGTCCTTTCCAATTTCCATCTTAATTGAACTCCAAACACTCACCAGCTGATTTGAGCCGATTCTTAATATACAAAAGAGAACACATTTCTTTTTGAGCCAGGGAAAAAAGGAAAAAAAAAAAAAGGTCTACACCGGTTCATTCAACATAATTATCCAGCACAGAGGCACCACAAATGCAAACCATGCAGGCCTGCACGCAACTAAGCATGCATGTGATTTGGTATTCTGATGACCCATCGATGTTTACTCGGTAGACGTTGATATATAAACCACCAACGGTATTCTGAAGATCCATCACAGAGGCATTTAAGATATTCTGCTTTCATCCCAATTGACTACCATGGGCCATGGCAGGCCAAATCCTACAAGAACCTCCTCCTGTGGCCGGTTTATGGTTTGAGAAATCCAACTAAGCTTCCAACTGTTTTTTTCAGGGTTATTTTGTTCATAATCAATGGGCAGATTTTGCAATTCAATGGATGATGTGACCTGAGAAAAGAAAAAGTATTTTGGTCAGTGGATTCACCATATTGGTACCACCTTGTGAAAATGTAAAAATAACCCTTACTGAAAACAAAATGAATAAAATGGAGGTTTTGCTTTTAACTGCGCTCGATATATACCTATTTCTAGTTCCCTTTTAGATGAAATCAATGGCCAGACATGTGATGCTTAAGTCAGCAGTTTGTGGAAGAGTTTAACTAAGCAACAACAGATCAACAATTATTCTACAACAAGAATCAAATGCACAAAACTTATCATACACCATAAAGCACCCTATGCCAACCACTGTTTGTAAATGAATCTATAAGCACACCTGAAAGTGTACCGTTGAGTGATAATTTAGCGAGCTAAATAAAGTCATTGTTGCACAAAGAAGGCACCAAAACCTTTCATCCAACCAAATTCCTTTAACCACTCTTCCACAGGATCAATTTTATCTCATAAACATATCCACCAGCGTCATCTAATATCCAACCTAATATATGAACAAACTCTTCTTACAGTTTATGAATAACGCAATACTTGAGTCCTACTTCAACAGTCCAAAACAATTTTATCTCAGGAGTGTTAACGTTCGCTGCATACATATCACCAGTGCTTAACTACATATAATGAACTAACTGAAGGTTAGCAACTTAGTGATCTCTCACAAAAGATAAAAGCTACTGGATTTCCCCATCCTCACCAAGCTCGCCATCTTCAAGTTCCTCATATCCACCATTTCTACGGGAACCATCCCGGTGATCTCTCCTATGTCTTTTATGCCGGTTTTCACCATCTGATTCAGGTGAGTATGCATGCTGTGAAGAAACACAGGAAAAGTAAAAAGCTTTTGCAGTCATTGAATATAGCGTACCAAATATAATACCAAAAAGAAGTAAATCACTTACCTTTCTTGATTTTTTGCGGTCACTACCATGTCTACGTGATCGTTTAGACTCTTCTTTCTCATCCTTATCAGAACTTATTTCATGTCTACGCGATCGTTTAGGCTCTTCTTTCTCATCCTTATCAGAACTTATTTCATGTTTACGAGATCGTTTAGGCTCTTCTTTTTCATCCTTATCAGAATTTATTTCATGTCTACGAGCTCGTTTAGACTCTTCTTTCTCATCCTTGTCAGGACTTATTTCATGTCTACGCGATCGTTTAAGCTCTTCTTTCTCATCTTTATCAGAACTTATTTCATGTCTACGCGATCGTTTAGGCTCTTCTTTCTCATCCTTATCAGAACTTATTTCATGTCTACGCGATCGTTTAGACTCTTCTTTATCATCCTTATCAGAACTTATGTCGTCTGTGGCACTTTGATGCCTCTTCCGGTGTTTCCGATCTCTGTCCTTTTCTCTTTTCTTATCCTCTTTATAGCCATGAGTGTCAGTCACATCCACATTTTCACCATCTGTTTCATCTTTCTTAGATCGTTCCTTTCCTTTTTCTTTTTCGCGTTCCCTCTCTTTCTCCTTTCTATCTTTCTCCTTTCGCCTCTCTTTCTCCTCTCTCTCTTTCTCTTTCTTGGCCTGCAAAGAATTAAAGTAAGTGCTTCAAATCACTGAACAACTAGATATTTTTTAATATCATTTACACCTCTAGGAGAGCTTCAAATAAAATGACTCAAGATCCAGACAGAAGCTCAGATTCCTTGACACTTTAGCAAGAATGAGAGTAAAGAAAGAAACAGAAACCCATAAGAGGTGCAAGCGCATCATAATAATTTTTTTGTAACAACTCACAAGTCATTCTCTCAAATTAGGCACTAGAAAGAGACAAAGAGACATTAATCAACATTTTTCACATATTATAAAGCTTAAATTCAGGAGCAACAGATAATATTAGTCAATCTGGTCAGTTCAGAGATTTCATCAACATGATAAACACAGAAGGTATAAAATGAAAATTTTATAAGGTCCCTAACTTGGTACATGGACGCCTGGAATTTTTTTTTTTTGTATTACTCTCGTACACTTCCTATGCACTATCGGAGGTTTCATCAACATGATAAACATAGAAGGTATAAAATGACAATTTTATAAGGTCCCTAACTTAGTACATGGGCACCTTGAATTATTTTTGTATTGCTCTCGTATATTTCCCGTGCACTAGGGTGGCACACAAATTCTTTGACAAGTTTGTTTTTTAGCCAGAAGGGGAGGATAAGGGAAGATTTAAACTAGTGACCTCTACTTTATGAGGCATGGTCCCAACCGACTGAGCTACCCCTTGGGTGGCACACAAATTCTGTGCTCTTCTGATAAAATTTATCACTTATCCAAAATGCATGGACACCTGAAAGCTATAATGATACACGAGATTCAATGCACCAGATGGATTACACAACTCACATCTATATCAGCTTCAAAAATTCTACCTAGGCTAGCTACTCAATAACAATAACTTCTGTCAGAAGTGCTTGAAAAGAGAACTAAGCACCAAGTTACATATAGCAGAATAAGATGACACCAACGACCTAGGCATGTTGACAGGACTTGCATACCTTCTCCTCCTCACGCTTGCGCTCCTTCTCTTTAGCCTTTTCCTGTAATTGTGCAATGTATGCCTCAAAAATCTCCCTCCTAAAGCTCTCCTCCCCAATTGATCTGAACAAGGAGCAAGATCAAAGGAAGTCCAACAATACAGGAAGATCTATTACAGCTAGCTTAAGGATAAAATATATTTTTACCAACTGCAAAACATGTTCTTGAGAGAGAGAGAGGGTGGGGGGATGTGTTTGCAGTACCTATATTCTTGGCTCTCTTCAAAAAGTGGTTTACAATCCTCCCAATTAGAAGACGCAGTAATTTCCTATAAAGTGGCACAGCAATAAGAAGTTAGATAGAAGCAATCTACTTAGTAGCAATGCAAAATTGAAATATTTGTGTCCCATTTAACAATAGTCTCATTATACCTTGAATGTGTACAATAGTTTAGTGAAGTCATCGGCAAGACGTTGACGCTTTCTAGCTTCCTTCTCCTCCTTCTCCTTAATTCTCTCTAATAACTCCTCAAACACAAACTTCAAAAAAGTACAGTATGATTAAAATATTTAATTTAACACATTGAACAGACAAACTTTATACACAATATATATCATGCAAACTTAACAACCACAGTAAGGATTCAACTTCAAAAGACAACAATGGCAAGGTTTTTCTAGCTTCTCCACCTCCGTCACTCCCACTACCACAAGGGATGGACTAAATGTTTCTTATCACAAATACAGTAGCAATAAAGGCCACATGTAAGCATTAATGACAAAAGGGTAGCAAAACAGCGGATTCTCGGGGATGAAATATGACAAACAGCAGATCCTCCATAGGGTTACTAAGTTATAAAAATGTAGCCATAAGTTTTGTACCTAGCATAACGTTGCATGGTCTCCTGCATTTATAATTCTTTAATAAAATCACTTATCAAAAGGATATAATTGCGTCTTTGTCAGGGATCAGCACATATGTCACCATAATCGGTCCATGTCTCATGAAACAAAGTTAAAAGCTTGTTGAAGAAGTTATATTTATGCCTCACATCAAGAGCACCAGATGATTTAAGCACCATGGTTGTAACATGAGACAATATCTTTGAGCTTGCATTATTGCCCCCAAAAACCTTTTAATCAAAAGAATTGCCTGTTTTCAAATACTTAAAACTGAAACTAAGCCAGAAAGTTTGACAAAAGTGATACACGTTGAAAGATCCTAGAGCTGCTTCATACCATGCAACATCCTAGAGCTGCTTCATTGTTGAAAGATATAGAGGCGAGACATCTCAAAAGGGCCATCTAGAAAGTTATTCCTGCTTTCTTAATGTAGAGCATTTGGAGAGAAAAAAATTGGCTTAAATTTTAGGACTCCGAGTCAACAAGCTTCCTTTAAACTTGTCTTTTATGAGATTCTTTTGAATTGGGTTGTTGTACATGTTCCTAACTTCTCCTCTTCGGATCTAGTAGAACTAGTTAATTTTTAAATTGTAGAAGCCCATGGGGTGCTGGCTCTCTTGTATACTTTTCGCGTACAAGGGTTTTGCCCTTTTCTTTCAACAGAATTATTATTCATTAAAAAAAAAAAAAGTGATACTCGTATATTTAGATGCAGGCATGCCTAGCTTCTGGTTAGAGGAGTAAAAACAAAAATTAAAAGCTTTCTCTCATGAAGGGAAAATAATTCCAACTCAAGAAGGATATCATTTTCAGGGAACTTGAATCCTACTCAAAACATGAATTTATTTCATTCGACATCAACCCATTAAATGGCAATGAGCTCAAGTTGAATTGAACCATAGATGTAAATTGACCATATGACTACATATTCCAATTTTTCAGACACGATAAACGTCACAACGAACAGGTCAATAAGACTTTATTTTTCCTTTTTCTTTTAGAAGGTACCTTTAAGTTGATATCTGATATTGGTGGGGAACCAAGATCGTCCAGAATAGCTGCCTTAAAGTCTTCAAACGTCCAGGTGGATACCAAGGTAAACTGCGAAAAACAAAGTTGAAAATAAAAATATGCCCAGGGAAGAGACAACAACAACTTCATAATATCCTACCTTCCCCAACTTCACTGCATCCTTGATACGAGTTTTGTCATCATGATACTGTCAACATACAAATGAACTATGTTAGAAATATTTAACAATAAGCATTGCAGCTTCCCATTACCTCAGGCAAATTGTCAAATACAGAACCAAATGCTACAGAAGTTACTGAACAACAAATCCAAGGGATCAAGTATATTCCCTTTTTAATTCTTTTAAGAATGCATTTTAAGTATATTATTTGAATTCACCATTTAAATTAGGCCGGTATTTCAACACACAATGAAGTTTCAAGGAGCATCCTGAAACCTAGATCAAGATAAATAAATAAACTAAAGATAATTAACAATAGAACAAGAAGGATGGATGATCTTATTTCCTGAAGATGTGATCAAACGGAAGACATTTTGGCAACAGGTTGAGTTTTGTGCCATTTGTTTTATTTGTGGTCATCGTGTTCGTTATCATTATTACTACTAGTACTGCTGCTACCACCAATGGAATGCAAAGAAAATCAACAATTACATAAAGATGTTGATAAGCTTAAATTTCATAGATTACATTGTTCAAGGTAAACATTAGATCTAGCTAAGCAATAGCACCAAAGAAATCATCTTGTTCAGGCAGAACAAAACAACATGATAGAAACAACAGCATGTGCAACTTTGATGAGACGCTGATGCATTGATCAAGTCAGGGCCGAAAAGTCTTGTGTCATAAGTAAAATATGTTAATTAAAAATCAAATAAAGAACAAAGTAGAATAAATTACGTATCAGCCATGATAACTTTCTTTTTTGTTTAATATGGGCTTATACCATTTGCCAGGTGGTCTACTTCAGTTGTAACCCTTTTGACACTTTCTAATAACATTTTATTATTATTTTTTTTTAAAAAAAAAAGACCAGATTACGCATGTCTAGAGGAAGTTTACCAAGTTATAATGCTAAAAGTTACATTTTAACTCAAGAAAGCTGTCCAATTTTGAAATTCAAACCAGAACATTTACAATTCAAGGAGAGTGTAACATCTTGTGTTCCAATCCAGAATTTCAAATAAACTCTTTTAAGTAATAGTCCTATGAGGCTTCTCAACAAAAACCTCATCTCTGAAATAGGAAAAAAAAAAAATCAGAAGTGAATGAGAGTGAAGAGATGAGAAAAAGTTAAAGATGTTATTCCCATCTTCAAATCATCAGGTTTTAGCACATATCAATGAAATCAAAAAATTTCCATACATACACAATTAATACATTGGCAACTGCCATAATTGGAGATATTTCTATTTGGCAACTTTTATCATGCAATAACTTAAATATTTATGGTTATATATTTTTCGTTTCCAACAAAGAGAGAGGGTGAATAAGACATTCAAAAATTAAAAGTGAGAATTTACCTGTTTCTCTAATTCTTCAGTAATGTCCTCAAATAAATCCTTCGGTGTGGAACCAGAGATGTTTGATGCAACAGCTTGATATTGAGGTGAATCCTTAACCTAAATACAAATGGGGAAAAAAAACTAAACAAAAGAACCAATTTGTAATCCAGAAACAGTTCCTAATCACCCAATCTTTTGTATTTAAACAATCTTCTTTACATTTGTTTCACAAAAATTGGACCAGGTAAGGCACCTTTAGGCAATAATCACGCCAGTGAGTCTTAGCCGTGAGAATACCAGCAGCAACGTGTCCTTCCATAAGCTTGCGAAACTCATCACGGTTCTTCCGCTCAGCCCGCCTCAATTGCTCCTTAAATGTGAACACAAATGAATATGAGAACACATATTAGAAGAAAATTAGTGATCACAAAGATAAATTCTACCTTCTGTATCTTTTTTTGCTCCTCTTCTTCCTTCTCCAGATCGCGTATATAGTCCTGCCACAACCTATGTCAGCATATAGTTCCAGAAAATATGATCAAGCACAAATAAAACGAATACCTGGAAAATGAGCAAACGTTCCAATTTTTCAAGACGTGAACATCTTTCATCATCTTCTAAGCGGTCTTGAACTTTTCTCCAGTGGGTATTTGCCTACGATAAGAGACAAAACAAAGTCTAAAGAACATAAAAATCAAAGTAATTTTTTTCTATATACCACATTTTGCTAGATGTACCTTAATAAAGTCACAGGTTTCCAAATATTTCTTGTATTCTGATATATTCCACCTATGCTCCTCAGCAGCCTTTTCCTTCTCCTGCAATCACACATCAACCCATAAACAGAAGGTAGGGTCTAAATATCCACATGATAAGGGAATGACACAGAAATGCTGACAAATAATTTATTTTATTAGTAGAAATACTGACAAATATAATCTTAAAAAATGCTAAAAGAGATGGTTTGTTCATGATTAGGAAGTAAGGGAGAAAAAATATAAAAAGAAGGAAAGAATATATGGGGTGTGTTTGTTAAAGGTTTAGGGACGTTTTTGTTTTGGAATAGTAATAAAAAGTTATTGATGGGATATAAAGTAGAAAGAATATTGTGAATTTTTTGTATGAAAAAAAAAATGTTTTTTAGTGAGTTTTTTATTTGAATAGTAATAAAAAGTGAGTGATGTGATATAAAAAGTGATTGATAAAATATTAAAAGTGTAGTTGATTTTGAGGGGAAAAAAATAAAAAGAGAAGAAAGGCAAAGGCCTTTGTCAAACAAAGCCATGTTCACTAGCAATGTCAGAAACTGTGTGATGCAAAAGAATTTTTTTAATAAGTAATAAACCAATCTCATTAAAAAGCGTACAGCGCCCCAAAGTAACACTAGCAACTGAGGTAGCCATCTATTACTGTAAAGCCCTGTCTGACCGCTTTTTGTCTAATTGTGACTCGGCAATAAAGAGAAGGGACCGCTACAAATCACAAGTTAACCGTGCCTTCATCATAATAGCATAGATAACAAGTTTAGCTAAAGCATCTTTGTCGATCTATACCACCCAGCAATTATGTATATTTTCCTATCTTTGTAATTGTGTATATTTTTTTTTATCTATGTAAGTGCATTATGCAAAATCTTTTGAAATCCTATTTCATATCTTTCTGAACCAGAATTAATGATTCTAACTTATACATTAAAGATCTTTAAAAAATAAAAAAAAAAGTTAACTTTATCAAAGTTGTCAAAGGAACATTAATCCTAATTAAACTGCTTCCAAACTCAAATTCTAATTCATTATCAGTCCCCAAGCACCATAAGACTGAACCACTTAACAACATCACAACCTGAAAGTATGTACGTCAACAAACAAGTTCATTCATGCATTTATGTGGTATATCCATTATCTATGCTTTGGAAAACATCATTAGATATTTTACTGATGTGCACACAATAGTTTGCTTCTCATTCAATTTTTCATTGTTTATGCACCCTACAAAATAAAACAAGAGTTCCTGGATGCCCAAGCAGAGTTCTTGTCTGGTATAGCATGAAAAATTTTAAGATATGACTGGCAAGATGGGAAAGACAATGAGGATAGACACTGGAACATAGCTCTGATAAGTTATAAAAGTCCTCCCAGAGTAAGCGACTAATGTTTTAATTGGAACAGGACTCTAGATGTCAAATCCCCATATGTTTATGTTTGGGATTTTCGGCCTTTTAACCACTATGTTGTAGCAAAGAGGAGCCAAACCAAGGATAAACAAACATCGGAACAGGACTCTAGATGTCAAATCCCCATATGTTTATGTTTGGGAAATTCGGCCTTTTAACCACTATGTTGTAGCAAAGAGGAGCCAAACCAAGGATAAACAAACATCTCGATCTCACTGTCACTGATATTAAAAATCAGATCTTAAGGTCCAAAAAAAGCAAACAAACAATATAAGATGGAACGAACACCTTCATTGACTTGGAAAAATCAGAGTCGCTGAGGTGCATTTGATTGCTAATACAAAAGAAGAAATATGACTGACCTTTTGAAAAAAAAAAAAAGATTTTGAATACATGTAAATACGAGTTTGACGGAGCAGAGGAACATGGAGCTAAAGCCACAGAGAGAGAGCACGAGAGAACAGAAGTATTTCTCCCTATGTCTCCTATCCCTGGGGAGGTCTTCCTCCAGTAGCAGGTTCTTTTGGAAAACTTCATTTATTCACATAAGCACAAAAGTTGCATCATCTATGAAAAATGAATTAACAAAAAACTATTTTAGCTAACAAATAAATACGACAATATTGTGAGATAAACAAGAAGCAACCGCAGGAAAGAAAACTATTTAAGGTTTGCTTGTAAAAATCTAATTCAAAGCATATGTAAAAGAATTAGATTCAGAAATTGAACAGAGTAAGAACAATGACAAGGAAAAAAAAGACTACTTGCCCATTCAAGAAACTTCAACATAATTCACACAAGATTGTTCACCACTACTGACGAATAAAGATCCAGAATTAAATATGGGAGCCCCATTCACACTTATTACGTGAGCAAATGAAGTAGCACTTTCTTACCTTCCTTTCAAGTTCCACCATGTAGCTTTCAAAAAGATCCTCCCGATCTCTAGTTCTTTCAACAGCCTTGAATCGTTCATCATTTTCAAACATATTAACAGCTTTGCTGACCAGGACAAAAGCTTCTGTCAGAAAATTGTAAATATTTTGCTTGCTACCTAGGATCAAAAGCTACAGCACATAAGGCAACACTAAAAGTCAACATTTTCACAGTACAGGGAGAGGAATGAACCTCCATCTAGTGGATGACGTGAGTTCCTTGGACTCCTGCAAAAACATCATATTGAAAACAAATTTAGGGCAAGAAAAAAGCATCATATCAATCAGCTATACGCAAAGAAATGGCACAAAGAGCCATTATGAAATTCCCACAACATACTTCCAACATCTTTGTGAATTCTTCCCGAGCTTTTATCTGCTTCATGCGCCTCTCCTCAGCTTCCAGTTTCTTCCTTTGACCTAAGTACTGAAAATAATGGATATAACCAATTTTATGTCACAAAAAGATGGAAAATTATGTAATGTATACATAGAAAATTACGAAGCAAGTAAAGATTCAATCATCCAGGCCCAATTGAATTCAAAAACAATTCCATTTCTGCAAACCAAAAAAAAAAATCTCAGCAAAGCCATTCATATACGTTGCGCACAAGGCTTACCTCATTAAATGCTTGCTTCCGCTCACCAAGTGTTTTGAGAGCACCATACCTTTTGTCATTAATTATCTCCCTCATTGCCTATGTTAAAAGTGAAAATCATTGAGATGCATTTACAAACAGATGAGAAATGGTGAAAATAGGAAAGGTACAACTAAGCTACCTGTTCCCAAGTCCAATCAGACTGCACATTAACAGATTCCAGCAGAGCTTTGAATGCATTTTTTGCCTCCTAAATACAAAATCACATAAAAGTAAGTCAATGGAGACAAAAGATGATGGTGCTGAGCTCATGATGATGACATGCTTCACACTTCTAAACAATAAAGTCAATAAGAGTTAAAAATATAGGTTAATACCAGCTTACTGGCATACACCAAAGGTTCATCCTCAAGTGGTTTCTCCTCTAAAGAAGTCACATTAATTTTTCCAGCAACTGCCATTCCTTTTTTAGCTTCCTGCCAGGGACACCACAGAAACATGTCATGAAAGCAAATCAAGAATTTGTTCGTGCCTACTTTTGACAAGGTGGTAAACGTGTTCTACAATGGGTGGCCAATAGTGATCTGGTTCTGAACGGCAACTCGAGCTAGATATTGTTATGAGCTTATTTTAGATGAATAGCACTTTAGGGAAAACGAAATCCTGTGCTTTTCTCCAAAATATGCAACCAGTAAGCAGGGCAATCTTGGCCATGATTGAAAATACTAGCCCAATTGGAGACTTACAGAAACATCTGCTGAAAAACTAGCCATACCTCAATATCCTGCACAGAAGCTCCATCTGTAGAACCTTGAAATTCTTGAGAGGCTAGGTTTTCAAAATGACTCCTGTAATAATTTGAGGATACAAAAGGCAGCATTCAAACCAAACCCCTTTCCACATCAATAAAAACAATCAAGACAACTTCATAATTTAAGCAACAAAATAAGTACATACATTGGTGCTGGGTTGGCATTCATTGAAATATCAGGAACTCCAGTACTTCCTGAAACAGGTCTAGGTGGAGTAGCAGCAGCTAGTGCATGATGATGAATACCAACAGCACTTGTTGATACAGTAGATTGTGCACCAGAAATAGTTGGTGATCCAGAAACCATAACAGGGGAAGGATTAGAAACTGCAACAACAGGTGTCACCGGAACTGGGCTCAAAGTGACCCCAGGTAATGTAGAAGTAGCCACAGCTGTTTCAACTGAGGAGACAGCATTAAAATCTGGAGCATGCAAACTCCCACTTGTTTCTGGTTGTGTTCCCTGGCTAACTGGTTTTTGAGCCTGCTCACGAGCCAACTGGAAGCAAGCATCTTAAAGTTAGAACCAAATTAGAACCTCCCCCCCCCAAAAAAAAGGTAACAAACTAATGACAAACCTTCAATTCCTCTGGGATTGTCCATTTAGAATCCTTTGTAACCTTGTTGTAGTAATACCTGCAAAAGCCATTCCAATTATAGCTCAAAAAATTATACATCAAACATTAAAAGGAAAATGATGCATTAAAAAGGTACTCAACAACACTAGTACTCTAAAATGATATAGGCAAATGAAATTAGCCAGAAAAGGAAAGATATAACGCACTTTCTTCCCTCTGCAGAAGTGTATTCCTTCCAAACAGTCGATGCATCAGCCTTCTGTTACAACAACAATAATAATTGAGTTAGCACATGAAGCTAATAAGAGTATAATATTCAAGAAAGAATACTGAAGTGTTTTTCTAACCAAAAAAAAAAAAGAAGGGGGAACAAGTTAACCTGAAGATAAATTAAACACATGTTCACATGCTAAGGTAGGAAACGGAGGCACATGTTTAACAAATAAAAGCAATTAAGAACAATAGAAGACTTACCTGCGCCCTTAGGTATTGTTTACAATTGATACATTTTTATACAAATTATATAAAACAAAGAATTAAAAGGCAAAAAGACATCAAGCTAAAATTCTTGTTTTTTATGAATGACATGTATACCCCTATGGCAGCAAAATGCAAATAAATATACGAAACAAAAACCAAGCAAATTCAAAATATCCACATTAAAATGCAGAAGCGACTAAAAATGGAACCCATGCATGTAAGGAACCCATGCATGAAACACTAATAGCAACAAGCACACAACAGCACATTACAGTCAGATGAGTGCTTTAAACATAAACAATAACACAATCTGCACAAGGGATTGAAGCAAGAATGGAACTGAGAATTTAATACGAACCCTTATGGCCTCAAATTTGAACACATCTACAAGTTTCTGGCCATATGCCGATGTTCAGTTACAAGAGAAGAGCCATGATGAAACCATAATAAAAAGGCAAATTAGTCAGCAAGTTTCTACTATTCTGCCAACATTCAATGATCTCTATCAACTGATAATACAAGATGAAACCATCCCATAAATTTTCCAAAAAAATCACTTGCCCATGATAAAGTTGTTATCGTACCATGGCCCCTCACCTAGTTTGTCTAACTGGCAAACAGAGAACTGCTTATTCCATTAAAAAAGCAGAGAATGCTGTAGAGTCTCTATGTGATAATAGCTCTAATATATGACATCTGAGAAAGAAAATTTTCAAATTCCAAGCAACATTTTCAAGCTAAATGGCGAATGACTGTCTATTCCAAGCAATCATCCACACCCATAATATTGGAAGCACATTCTCCTGGAAGACCTAATATAGCTCCTATCACAGTTTAGTTGATCACCAACAAATTTGACGAAACCATCAGCTTAAAAAGGCCCCTAATTCCTAGTGGTAAGTTATAAACTACATCCCAGACTTCACATATAGATAGTACACGTCAATTTTCCTGCATTGACACAGGGCAAGTAGGCATGGTGTACAGCATGTAGAATCACAAAAAGCCTGCATTATCATAATATGGTGAAGTGTACACCTCTTAACTTCTCAATTATAACAAGGAAGCTTATAACACTACATCATATACATAAGTAAAAAGATTGCTAACAGTCACTGGTTGACAAGACCATGTCACAAGAGGGCAGCATCAAGGCAGAAAAATTAATAAGGCGTGATTGAAAAGAACATATTCAAAATTGAATAACTTAGTAAACTATCAATTGCTAATGTATTGTGAGCTATAAAGACGGGGTCCAATAAATGGTTGCACAAATAAGCTCCAAGAAGTAATATGATTTCCAGGACTTGCAAGAAGAAGGAAAAAATTGAAAATAATAATTATAACATGATCTGGAACAAAATATGCTACAAAAGTTGAAAAGGTGTTTTGCTCTTTGAAAAAGATGTTTACCCTATTTATATATATACCCTACTTGTGTGTGATGTTTACCCTACTTCTATAAGTAGGATTATCTTCAGGATAGGGAGTTTTTCCTTTTAAAATGCAGAATCTAAGATACGAGAAACTAGAAAAATTCCATCAGTAGCCGCATCTTCTAAACAATTCAATGCGTATTTTAGGTAAAATAGAAGCTCATGTAAGCTATAAGTTGGCAAGTATGACTGCAAAATTCTACCCCTAAAATCCTGTGTCCTATATTGCAAGAGAAATTAAGGGATAGCACCCTTTTTTTCGGATAAGTATAAGAGATAGCTTCAACATATAAGTATGTTCCATATTAGGAAGAAAATGTGCATCAGTCTTTGTTTGTGTGTGTAAAATCCCGCCTACATTTTATATGGTATTTGACATGTACCAGTTATGCATTGACCTCTTAAACAATGCAAAATCTTCACAGAGCACACCAACTACACAAACAAACTTTTCTAAGGCACGGGAGAAATACAGTAGTTTAGTGATTCCCACACTTGACACCAAATCAAACCATGTTTAGAATCTACTTTAGTTAGAACGAATGGGAATCAGCCACTTCCATGTCTGTTTCATGGTTGGCACAATCAAAAAGACAAGTACATGATAAGAACGAAGAAAAAGATCAGCAACTTTACCAACACATGCCAAAGTTATAAAACCAAAAATATTATAGGCATTGTGAACACATATAATCCTCTTAATGTGCAGAAGACTGAAACATTAGATTTAATATGCAATTATGACTTCTCAACCATAAAACCATCTTCTCCCTAAGAAAACTTAAACTTTTGCCCATTTGTAGCTAATCAAAGATGTTGTGATATTTGACAAGAAACCCATGTTTTTAGGTGGGTTAAAACATCCGCTTCCCCTTTAATGTCAAATAGGACCTTAATTGTATTTTCTAGTCACCATTAAGTTTCGAACATTTTCAACACTCTTTGCCCATCTAGGAAAAAGAAAAACACGAGTAGGCAAATCGATTTGTGTTGAAAACAAATTACAATCAACTCCATCACAAAGAAACCTAGAGAGCCTAAAGAGAGAAAATAAAATCAGAAATAGCAGGATACAAATAAAATCCACAAACAATTTAAAATTGGAGTAAGTGCCATTGACCCAGCATTTCATACCTCCAAATTCAGTAGCACCTAAGTGTACCTGTTAAAATACCCTTAGAAACCAGACACCAAACAAGTCATAAACAACAAAAGAAAGCATGCAGAAATGTTACAAAGTAGGACAAAAAACATAAAAGATGGATAAATAATTGTTTCAAAATATCACAGAATCATGGGCAGCATATACTGTTATTTTTTGAAACATACAAACAAGACATGTGAATGACATTTATCTAAAATAGAATTGCACAATAAGAGAGAAAATGACAATTTTTTTATAAGTAAAAAAAAAACAACAACAACAACAACACAAAAGCAGACTATAGTAGCAGACTACTGCCACAATAGATGTGAAGTTGATTCGTCATCCAATGACACCACTGACGAGAAAGGAGGAAGAAGGGGGAGGGGGAGGGGGAGGAAACAATCACTTTTTGAGATTGGTCAAACACATCCAACCACCAATACTGGATTAAAATCGTCCCTATATGATAAACAAGATGTAAATAACAAATTGTTGCCTGCCTTGAGAAAGAGAAACGCCGCCTTCATAGTGAGCATATAGAGCAGTCGTTAAATTTCTCCAAACTTGCCATGACATCTACAAACCAGTGGAAGCACATGCAAATAAAAGGAGAATTCGCATAAAACAAATATGATTAATCTGGCTACAATTGTCAGCATCCATAAAGAGAACGTAATTTATGGGCATACCAGAAAATTTCAATGGCATGTTTAAAAGGTAACAGGAGAAGACAATCTAAATATAGCAATAGCTACCAATCAGAAATATTAATCACCTCAATTGGGGTCATCAGTTCCGGCGGTTTCTCCCAACTAGACTGTTTTGTCCTCTTGTTGTAATAATATCTGGTAAAATGTATGAATCAGTCAAGGTGAGAAACTAAGAAAATAACACAGAATGCCGTCAACCATTTCAGTGATAAACTAAATACCAATCAAAAAGATGAACTATTTGGATAAAGCATAAGCCAAAATCTATATTAATGATATGCAATTATGCATCAAAAAAAAAAATCTTAGATAACATTGCAGGAGAGAGGCATAAAAAATAAGACGTACAGCCCTAACAGGAAATTACCTTCTCCCATCAGTAGATGTATGCTCTTGCCAATCAGACGACTGGTGACTAGAAACATTTACCGCCTGCAATTCCATAATTAGAAATTCCAAAACCATAATTAGTCAGGTTTCACAAAACAGAAGCAAATAAATGCATGCATGACTCATGAAGGCTTAAAAAATTTATTACATGTGAGCAATTATCAGAAGCCTAAACTTCAAAGTTTCTTATGCTACTGCTGAATTCCCCATAAGGTTACTTCAAAATATCACCAACTTCCACTTGCAGGTCATCTTACCATTCAAGGCTTGCAACTGAATTTCCCTTAAAGTAATAATCTCACCTCCCAGGTTACCTGACCCCCAATCTATTACATTTTTTTTCAAATTACTTGACACGTTTTACTAAGCCTATGTTCAGAAAAAAGGAGTAAAGGGTGCTCAATTGAATTGTTTTTTATTATTTTTTACAAGTCAGTAATGCTGATGTCATAACATCAAGGGAGATCAATGGCATTGAGACTAAAACTGTCACAATGTAGATGGTGAAATAATCAGTAACCCATTCAAGATACAAGTAAACCTAGTCTAAAAAAACTTAACAACTTGACTAAAACAGAGAGCCTCAGATGAAATTGACTGTTTGATTTACCATAAGGATGCCAGCATGAGATTTCAAAACAACAAATAAAATGAAAAGAAAAAACTCCTTAACAAGTAAGACTCCGATACATCAAATGTTGCCTCCAAAACAATATGATATTAAAATGTATAAATATTGGGAAATATCATGACCAGTTTGCAGCCAAGAATAAATTTTTTCAAGCATCTTAGAAAGTACATCACATCATAAAGGTGTTAAGTAGAAACATCAAAAAGAAAAGCATGAAGAAAAGACGTGGCCCTGGTAATTTTTGTATTGAAGTGATTAGAATGAATCAAAAATAACATTCATAAAATAAAATAAAAAACAATAAAAAAAATTACAGAATCTGTAGAAGGAATGACTGAAGGTTGTTGGCCAGTCTGCTGTACTGGTGGAACAGGCGCTACACTTTGACTTCCAGAGGGCATCCAAGGTTGCCCCGCAACAGGTACAGGATGTGCATGCATTTGAGACATTGGCTGGAATTGGGAGGACATACCCATACTATTTTGTTGCTGCCCAAAAGAAGGCGGTGCAAACTGAAGAATGCAGGACAACATAATTAAGTGCAAAAGATAGACCACAAAATCAAGCAAAGCACATAGAAAAATGTTGGTGAGATCTTACAGTATATGATGAAGAGATGGGTATCCCAGAGCCAGCTAAGCCAGGCATGTGATTAGTTAAAGGGGGGCCACTTTGTTGAGACTGCATTGGAACAGATGCATGTGGCCTGTTTGTCTGAACATAAGACATTTGTACAGCCTGCGATGGTGGTGTAGTATGCCCAGGCTGATTTGGCCTTGAAGGTAACTGCTGAATTGGTTGAGAAAACTGCAGTTGCTGGCTTTGACTCACAGGCATCCCAACATTTGAAGGAAAACCCTGCCCTACAGGCCGAAACTGTGGGGATACCGATGGAACATACGGCTGTCCTTGCTGTGTTGGAACAACTGGCCGAAACTGCAATGGAAGAAATTTCCCATGACACGGTAATTCAAAATTCATATAGAAGAATGGATGATATAAGTCACAAAATATGGAAAGCAAAATTACCTGCATAGATAAAGATGAACCAAAACTTTGAGGACCCAAGGATACAGCTGCCGGAGGTCGAAGTGGCTAATCCACAGAAATAGACACCAGGAGGAAAAAAAATTAAAAAAAGTTATAAACATCATGTTACATGGCATAAGATTTAAATGAAATGTGTGTATGAGGTAAATCTTGAATTTTTTAAAAAAAAAATCCATAATCATTTAAAAACGATTAAGAAATTAAGCAAACCAAAACTAAAGATGAGGTACAACAATGTTTAGAAACGATTCAGCTAAAAATGATCTCAAGACAAAGTGAAAGCATCGAGTCATTATTACATCTAAAAAGGTAGGAATTAAATTTTTTATGATCTGAGAGAGCCTAAAAAAATTGACTGAGATATCCAGATACTCCATGAAAATGACCACATTTCGACCTTCTTCAGTGAAACCTTTGCTAGAGCAACTTGTTTGAGATTTAAATGAACTCACTACTTGGTTAACTAGCATATTCATGGAGTTATAACCACACCATCTTCAATAAGACCATACTACATACACAATTTTGAGCAAATAAAGTTCAGATTATGAGTTATAAAGCCAAAATTTTGAAGTCTGCTACCTGTGAACCAGAGGACTGGGAATTATTGGCCATTTCAGCTCATAAGCAAGCCTCCTCAAACAGCTGTAAAAAACCACTAAGTCATGAGAAATAACATCTAATCAAAACATCAATAATATAGAGAGTTACATCCCCACAAAAAGGAAAATCAATGTGCATCCATATGAGCATGTTTGGGATCACGTTATAGAGCTTAAAAAGTACTTTTAATACTTAAAAGGCTGGGCTGTTCGATAAAAACTCTAAAAATACTTCTTTGACTTTTTTACTCTAAAAATGGCCAAAACGCACTTTTAAAAAAAGTTTAAAAATGAATTTTTTGCTAAAAAATTCTTTTTGACTTTAAAAGCTTTATTTTCCAACGTCATTCCAAACAAGCCCTAATTAGTCAAGTTAGCATCTCCAGCAATAGTAGCTAAAATACCTAGCGAAAAAGTGCAACCCTGTATTTTAACTATTGTTTTTTCTATACACACTCTAATAAATTCTTTATTCTATTCTCTACTTCCTTTTAAATATTATTTCTCATTCTTTTTAATTATATTCTATTTCTCATATTTCATTTGGAAGGGAAAGGGATGGTGAGAAACATTTTTTTATTAGCAAGATGTTGCTATTCAGCGTATCACCAAATGTATTTTAGCTCACCTCTAGCTAATCTGCTGGAGGTGAAACAGGGGGCAATATTAGCTAAATTTAGCTAATATTGACATTTTACCTAGTCTAATGAAGATGCTCTTAGCTGGGCAAATGATTGATTGACTCAAGAGCTGTGTAGCAGCAATTCAGACAAAAATGGAATATTAGCTCTTTATAACTGTAACCCATCAATAGGAATATTTGTTATGCTCACTTGAAACCCACCACAAGAGAGGAAGGAACATATTTTCAACTCAGCTCAACTTAAACGTCTTAATTTCAACTACTAGTGGTCTAAGCATAGATTTTTTTTTTTTTTTTTGATAGGTAAGTAGGCAAATATCAATTAAAAAAATAGTGAGGAGCCCCTAAGTATACAGGAAGTATATACAAGGAACGCCAAAGCAAAAAAAAAAAAGAGAAACACCCAAAAAAAAACAGCAGCACCAAGACACCCACAAAAAAAACCCTAAACCCGCAACATAGCCTTGCCTTTACCCCAGCTAGGACCATTGCCTCTAGCATCAAAGTTAATAGCACATTCCAAATTTTTAAGCTCTCACCTCCCCTTCAAAGTAAAAGCAAAACCCACAACCTCCCGATGTTATCCATTCTCTATTCAATCTTGTCAAAAGCCATATATTCCAGTATTGCCTTGTAATCATGTCATCTATCTATTCTCCCAAGCTTATTCACGTTAATTGAGTCAAGTCTTCAATGATAAGTTTTCTAACTAGTGTTTTTTTTTTTTTTATAAGTAAAAAAAGCCATCTCATTAAAAGCATAAGGCGCCTTTAAGTACACAGAAAGTATAGAAAATTAACTCCTAATTATGAGGGGTAAAACAAAAAGAAAATTATTGAAACTAAAAGACAGAGGAAAAGACAAATGCCGCCATCCAAAGAAACAAAGTTTCATAAGACATAGATAAGATTTCCTCCAACGACTTTTCCATGTTCTCAAAGTTTCTATCATCCATTTCCCTCCACAAACACCAAAAATAAGGCACGTAGGACCATCTTCCACACTATAGACCTTTCTAACTAGTGTTAGACTAGTTAGAAAGGTAAGGGGGTTTTTCATAGGGTTATTTTATTATATAGTTGAAGATTTACACTTTTGCACCTTTCTAACTAGTGTTAGACTAGTTTGGATTTTTTTAACTCATATGCAACGTTGCCACCTATACTTATTTCAATAATAGAAGCCCAAAACATGTATAAATTTGAAAAACTTTAAAATCAGTCTGTTCAGATGTGAGCATTCACCAAATACCAGAAAAATAAAATTTCATATCGATTTGGTAAGGTAACTAATCCCAACATAAAAGTGCAAGGAAAACCCATTGCAGGAATTTAACTCCTACACCTTCAATCAGCTGCCATATCCTTGTCACTATAACTAAGAACAATTAATCTAACACTTAACAATTAATTTTGAGAACTCAACATACTAGAAGCTAGGACCAATCAAGTGATCAGCTAGACAGACTCCTTCCCACTCCCCACCCCACCCCACCCCCTCCCCCTCAACACATGCATACAAAAATACACTCGCGCAGATCCGTGCACACACCAGTTACCATTGCCTCAATAGTTTCACCAATCTAAAACAACGTTAAACTATTCAACTCGGTGCATGGGGGCATGCGGAAACACACAAACATCACCTCACCACTACCTATTTACCTTAAAAGTTGCACCAATCTAAAACACAAATAATTCAACTCCATTTTTCCTTTTCTCTTAACTTTTTTTTATAAATAATCGCAATTTATTAAAAAGCGCAAAAGGCGCATCCCAAGTACGCAAGAATTACACAAAAAAAGCACCTAGCTAGAATAAATAAAATTATCAGGAAAAACAAGAAAGCTAGAAATATTTAAGTCAAAGTCAACTGTCTAGTGAGAAAGAGAGTCTTAACTTAAAATCCTTTAATTCCTCCGCCATCAGTTTCCGGTCTTCAAAACTCCGATCATTTATTTCTCTCCACAGACACCACATAAGAGAAGATGGAGCCATCTTCCTCAACATTGCAATATTCTGAAGCCTACCAAATTGCCCTTCCCAACAAACAAAATGGTCTATTACTCGACTAGGCATAACCTAAGCCAACCCTACAAGGCTGAAGATAGTATTCCAAAGAGCACTAGCCATCTCCCATGGAGTAAAAGGTCATCCATTGACTTCCCACTCTTACACAGATAGCATCAATCAACAACCATGACATGCCGCTTTCTTACATTATCCTTAGTGAGTATCTTCCCAAAGGCAGCCGTCCAAACAAAGAACCAAACTCTCATAGGAGCCTTATTCCTCCAAATACTCTAGAAGAGAAAGGAGTGCTACTATGGGGAGCAAGGGCATTGTAGTAAGATCTAACATCGAACAACCCTTTCTTGAAAGATACCCAAAAAAGCTTATCTTCATCACCCTGTCTCAATCTAGAGGAGTACAACAAATAGAAGAACGAGATAAATACGTCCACCTCCCAAATTGTGAGCCGCTATGAGAAAATTAAGATTCCGTCAATGAGAGTCACTAGAGAACTCCAAAATCTTTGCCACGGAAGCATCCTTACAACGGGCCAAACTGGACAATTCCGGATAGGCTGCCTTGGGAGCCTAATCTCCGCACACAAGTCATGCCAGAATCTAATTTTGGAGCCATCATCAACCACAAATCTAGTATGACTATAAAACTCCCTCCAACCCCTCCTCATATTTTTCCATAGCCTCACCTGATACAACCCATGAACCTCTTTTGAGCACCACCCTCCCCAAAAAACTGTCATATTATAATCCACTATCGTCCTCCACAAGGCCTCTCTATCATGAACATAACATCAAAGCCACTTTTCCAAAATAGCTCGATTGAACAAAAGTAAATTGCGAACCACCAACCCTCCTTAAAAGATCGAAGAACATACCTTAGACCAACTCACCAAGTGGAATTTGAACTCATCACCCATGCCATCCCACAAAAAATTCCACTAAAACTTCTCTATGCAATTGGCAACACCAACCAGAAAAGGAAAAAGAGATCTGAAGTATGTAGGCAAATTAGATAAAGTACTTTGAATCAAGGTAACCCTCCCACCCTTTGACAAATACAACATCTTCCATCCTTCCATGCAACCAGACGAAGCTCTATCTTCTCAATAATATCATCACAAATAAATTTGGCTTTAAACAAGGCTCCCAATGGAAGGCCTAGATATTTTATCAAAAGGGAAGAGACCCCACAACCCAAGATGCTAGCCAAACCTTCAACATTCATTACATTGCCAACGACAACCAACTCTAATTAGCCAGATTAATTGAAACCGCTTCAAAGCATAAGAACAAACACGCAAGTTACAAAGATGATTTGGATTTACCCCACAAAAAATCAAAGTATCGTCCACAATCAAAAGGTGAGAAATGTTAAGGGCACCAACATTCCTAGACCCCACCACAAACCCCGATAAGAGACCCTCTCTCACTAAAGCATAAATCATTCTATTTAGCGCCTCCATAACAATAATGAACAGCAAGACAATCAAAAGATCTTCTTGTCTCAAGCCATGAGAACTACTAAAAAACACCTATCGGAATATCGTTCACCAATATAGAAAAACACACCAAAGAAATACAGTGCGCTACAATTACACCATTTCTCCCCAAAACCGCATCTCCTCAGCATATACAGCAAAAATTCCTAATTGACAGGATCATAAGCCATTTCAATGTCCAACTTGCACAGCACACCTAGCTCCCCGAATCTAATCCTACTATCAAGGCACTCATTGGCAATGAGAACAGAGCCTAAAATCTACCTACCCCTAATGAAAGCATTTTAAGGATTAGAAATGATCTTCTCCACTACCATTTTCAGCATGCTAGCTAGGACTTTGACTACAATTTCGTAAACTCCACCCTTAGGCTAATAGGTCGGAAGTCCTTAATATCAACGGCCCCAGGTTTCTTCGGAATAAATGACCCATTGCCAAAGAAGCCGACAACAACTTAGGGAAGACAGGATGCACCTACATGCACCATCGTGAGAGAGAGAGAGAGGACCTCTCTCAACTTAAATGACTCAAAAGATAAGCATTGGATTAAACACAAATAATTCAAAACAACCCTATGAATCTTTGATGTTCCCAGGGATTAGCTTTGAGCCTTTCCTGTGCAGCTTAGACAGAGGGCAAAGAAAGCCTCCTAGCCTTCTGTGACATAGCACTCCGGAAGAGCTAGAATTCTAACCTTCGGGCCTAGCCTTTGGCTTGGGAGGACCATCACACTCGCCACCCCAGCCCCAAAAAAAACTCTATAATAGCCAATAGGTGTGTTCTATGAAGTGGCCCCCCCCTAAGAGCTAATTGCTTGCCCCTCATTTCCTTGCACCACATTTCTAACTCCACAAATGGAAGGGAAAGTAATGATTGAAGTTCTGAGGATCGTAAGAGGACTTTGGAAGAGATTAAGTATTCACGTTTATTCGAAAATCAATCAAAATTTCTCAAAAAAATCTACTTCCTCCCCTGCGCTGGAACAAGAAAATCAATCACAATTTCTCAAATCGTTTTCAATTTCATTAGGGTTTGTAGCAACACACCTAGTTTCATGTTTTCTTTTCCTCTAATTTTCCAGCAACCAAACAAAGAATACAAATATAGTCGATATAATAAAAGGAGAAAAGAACCAAACCCAAAAAAAAAAAAAAAAAAAAGTGAGCTTACAGCTGTGGCAGAGGAGGATATGCAGTGTGCAATAAGTTCTGAACGAGCGCTTGTCGATGGCGAGGAAGGGAAAGCCTTGGATCTCTCACTGTCGGCTTCTCAGATGCTAGGGTTTAAGAGAGTTGAAGAAGAGAGGGATTGGGAAAATTGGATAAAAAAAATAAAAAATAAAGCAGACAAGGAGAGTTTATCGCATTCTTCAAATTTACCGTTTTCCAAAATTTGCGTGCGATGCGACCGTGAGTCCGTGACTCATCGCTCATTCAGCCTCATTGTTAAGCGCTACCGTTTCGGGGCTTCGTTTTATTTGGGAGGGTTCCTCTTCCTTCTGTTACCCAACCCGTACTTAACCTGCCAACCCGTTCATTTTCTGCTGTTTTTCCTTTTTAACCAATATTTCTATCAGCAAGAATATTAGAAATTTACACCAGCTCAGAAATAAATTGGCTTGGTTTGCTTCCTTTTGTTTTTTCTTTTTAAAATAAAAATATTAATAAATAACCAAAATATAAAATACTCAAAATTATTTTTATTTTTATGTTTACGTCAAACCACTTTTTCAAATAAAACACTTTTTCAAATAAAAAAAACAAAATATACTTTCTAAAAAAAATTAACAAACCGAACCAAAATTTCTAACAATACCATGCTTTGCCAACCACCGTTATTAGATTGATCAACAGTTCCAATCAATTGAATACACGCTCTATGATTAAGATGCACACCACGAAATCTTCCTTCGTCACATATTTTTTAAGGTATATAATATATATCTTAATAGACAAGAAATGAAATTGCACTGTATAGTGAAATTGCTTTGTGGGCCAAACATTCACTTCAATGTCAATAGTCCCATAGACCAAAAGTTTGAAAATTCCTGTTGAGTTCTAAAATTTATGAGAGATTGAATCTCATCTGGAAAATCATTTGGTAGATTTTTTCATATTAAATCATAATTTGCTAAAGATAATGGGAGCACTGATGAGCGTTACCTCTCTTGCACTATCTACAATTCAATGGCAAAAAACTCTTGAGCGTCATTTTTTGAAATGTCACTTCACTCGAGTCATTTAGTACAATTCATCTTTGGCCTCTCACTTTTTTGTTTTTTCTAGTCATCTTGGCCTCTCCCTTGAAAAAAAACTCCCCAGTACCTCAAATAGGTTAAAATAATTTAAAAGAATATTATTAAATTGGTGCTATGATTTTAGGTAACGATCAAATTGTTCTTCATGGTTTCAATTTTACCTTCTTGATTCATGTGTTTGTACTATTATCAAATAAATTATTTCATCCATATTTTGTTAGGATTTTTTAATGATAGTAGTATCATGCATGTAAAACCGTGTTAGACCCAATAAAACATTTACATGCGTACAAAACATTATCTTAGCTTGACACATGGCCAAAAAATTAAAAAAAAAAAAAGGTCGGGAAAGACCAACACATCTCCACTCTTCACCACTTTGGAGTGGGGGACTTGAGTTCCCTCCCTCTTATGATGAAAGGGTGGTTTTCTCTCTCGATAAGTGGGTGAATCTCCCCCTTCGCAATGATTGGATATTTGAAATGTGTTTGTAGTGGATCATCGGGGGTATAGATAGGATAAAGGAAGCACAAGAGAGCATTATGAAATGCATCACATTCAAGATTAAGGCTAGTGAGGGCGAGACGCCCCACTTATGGTTAACGAGAGACAAGATTATGATATATGAGAATTATATGCATACCAGATCACGAAATGCTAAAAAATGATATGATGGATGAAGCTCATCAGTCTCTTTACACAGTGTAACCAGGTAGTACAAAGATGTATCATGACCTAAAATAGCATTATTGATGGAACAACATCGCTAAGTACGTGGAGTATGCTTTACTTGTTAACATATTAAAGTATGACATTAGTAGCCAGTAGGCCCCTTCAACTACTTCATGTGCCAAAATGGAAATTGGAGGAAGTCAACGTGAACATCATAATGAGTTTGCCTGAAGCAACGATCGGGCAAGACACCATATGGGTGGTGATTGATAAGCTAACTTTGATCGAATTTGCACAAGCTAGCTAACGTGTACATTAAGGACATTGTCATGTTACATGGGATATCAATTGTCATTGTTTCAAATCAAGGCCCTTGATTCACTTTAAGGTTCTGAATGAGTTTACAAAAAGTTATGGAAACAAAATTTAATTTCAATATAGCAAACCACTCACAAACCGGTAATTAGTCAGAAAGGACCATTAAGATATTATAAAATATGATGATGTGTGTGTACTTGACTTCAATACCTAACTTTGATTGAATTTGCCTACAAAAATAACTTTCAGGCAATCATTGAAATGGTATCATACGAGTAGGAGTAGAACTGTCCTTTGCTTTTTTGGGGGACATCCCCTCCAAAAAATTTTAAAAATTTCTAAAAAATTTTAAAAATTTACCTAAATTTTTGTTTTGTTTTTTTTTTTTTTTATGAGTTTGACACCCAAAAATTAATTTTTTACCCTTAAAGATCTTCATTTTTTAGTTCTATCACCCTTCATCTCAAATCATGGTTTCATCCCTACATACAAGGCATTGTACAAGTGTAAGTGTTGCTCACCTTTTGTACTCGGATGAAGTAAGTGAGAGACAACTACTTATCTCTTAAATGAGTGGTGCGATCACCTCCTCATCTCCAAGCCCCGTGATCAAATGGTTGACCAAAAATGACCAACTACCCCTTCAGAGGGTAAAACAATAGTCAACAACTTCTTGAAGAATGGTCGACCACCTTAAAGGGATGATTCAATCACCTCATTTTGTTATTTATTTGTTTTATTAAAGGCTTACGTTGCTTAATTTAAGTCATTTATTTTTGAATGAACTGTCTAAATCCTTAAGTTGCAGGCTCTTACTATTCTTTTTTGAATTGCATGAACATCAATCCAATGTCAATATACCTTTAGTATGATACTATGATTTGCCACTTTGATGCTTCATGCTAATCACTGACCATGCATGCATATGGATATTTTATTTTATTTTATATTTTGATTATCTATATATAGAAATTAATTTGCTAGCTCCTCATAATAAGATGCAGATATATATTAACGAACACCTTGGAAAGAAGCCCCTCTGTTTGATTTTGCCAAAGTCAATTAAGATGTGACGGTGGATAAAAATAACAAAACAATGGGGATTGGAGTTATAGTTCGAGATAACAATGGAAAGGTGTTGGCAACATTCTCAGCCCCGAAAGCTCACATTATTGATCCAGTTATTGCAAAAGCCTCAGCTGCATTAAGGGCAATCACCCTCCTTCGAGAACTTTGTTTCTATAAGGTGATTATGGAAGGGAATGCTCTTCAAATCATATAAGCATTGAATAAGGAAGGACCAAATTAGAGCAAGTATGATCATCTCATCGAGAAAGTTCGAGGCTTATTGCAATGTATGTATGCTTGGAGAATCCATTATATCGAACGTCACATCAATGGAGCAGCTCATCGTATTGCAAAAGAAGCTTTAACATCAGGAAGAAATATATTTTAATTGAAGAAGTTTCACATTGTATCTTTTTGAAGCGTTGTAGTTTAGTGTTTTATTAATGAAATCTGCCCCCATTTCTCTCTCAAAAAAAAAAAAAAAAAATCTTGGGAAGAAGACAGCCTATTTCGTCGCTTCCGTGTCAAACGTACCAATCATCCAATGTGTAATTTAGCCAAGTGGCCTGTACTGTAGTTTAGCTCGATGACTTGACTCCACCTAGCTATTTATTTATTAGTTTTACGAAAAATCTCACACCTATATATAATGCATGAGTTGAACCTCAAATCTCTTCACTTATAATTAATTAAGAAAGAAAAACAAAATTATATGATGCATGTAATGTTACATAGATAGAACTCTATAATTTTTATATGTTTATAAACCTCACAAATACAATAAATTGAATATCAAATTCCATTTTGATTGATGAGAGATGGAAAGTTGCCTGAACCAGAAGATTTACACACTCAAGAGGGGTTTGGCGCCTGGTGATATTTCATTCAAGCAAACAATAAATTTTCCGTTCATATATTCCTGAGAAATAAAAGGAACAAGGGAATGGAAGAAGGGTATTTCTCACTTTTGATTTGAACATGAGACAAAAAAAAAATAAAAAAAAATAATTCTATAACAACTATAAAATACAGTCCATTTAATAACGAAATATGCTCGAAGATTAACTCTCCTTTAAAACCTTGCCCATTTTCCGTTCATATATATGATATACCTAATTGATCTCTACAATATTATTTCCTGGATATATATATTCAGCGAAAAGCACAAAAAAAATAAAAAAAAATTCACGGCCAGGTGGCGACAAAGAAGACCCAAAGATACATACATGGTCTAGGAGGATACATTGAACACGTCAAAGTTCACACAAGTTGCAGTACCTTTTTCTCAATTCTCTCTCTCTGTACCTATTCATTGTCTCTGTCGTATGGAAGCTGAGATGTCCTCACTAAATTATCATCCCGAACACTGGAAGACCGCGTACACGAGAAAACAAGCATGTTCTTCCTGAACGCAGACTGAACACGACTCTTAAACGACTTGCCTTTTGCAGGTCTACTGCTCTTGGTGCACTCCTTGTAGGCTGCCAGAAAAGGGTCGTCTTCATGCTTTCTAAGACCCTTTGTGGAAGAACTTCTTGAAGGCGGCGGAAAAGCACAAGGAGGGAGGGGGATTTGGAAATCATGGACAGAAATTTTTGCAGCTTTTTGATCCGATGGACAAGGAGGAGGAGGTAGCTTATGCACCAAGTCATCATCATCACCTTCTGTGGGGTAGGTTACCTTGGAGACGCCGGGCTTGTTTTCCCATGAGAAGGGTATGGTCCCTCGCGAATGAGCCCTCGAGCCGCTTGAGTGACTCATCATCATCATCTAATATTGTTTTGTGATGGTTAGGCCCTCTCTCTCCTATATATATATAGAAGGCCTATTTATGTAGTACAAAATTTTCGAAAGGCATGAGCAGATAAAACGTGAAGATTGGGAGATTGGGAGATGGGAATTAACTTTTAAGCTAATTTAAAAGAAACGACAATAACCCACAAAAAAAAAAAGAAAAAAAAGAAGCGACAATAAAGGTGGAGAAAAGAGACTAGAGTTCTTATGGATCTACATCAATGTTAGAAAAGTATGGCCAAGAGCTAAGAGCTAGGTGACAAATTTTGAAAAGTAGAGTGCATAGAAAAGTTGAAAGGGTCACGTAACAAACTTGTGACGGTCGATGTTCAAGGGGCAAAGCGAGAAATTAAATTGAGATGGTAATTTGACTTGGTCCATAATTTACTAGTATATATGATTTGGGATTGATATGGACGTGTTACCTACTCTTTCATGCCGCTAGCTCTTTGCGATTGGATGCGTCTCGGATGTGATTGGATGCGGCTCGGAGTGTCAAAGACGTATCTGAAAAATACTTGCTTTAATCTAAAATTGACCATATTTCAATGGACTAATTAATTAACATCCAACGCGCTAGAGAATGTTTTACTTGAAAATTATTAGGGGTGGGCAAATATCCTATATTTCGCGTTCTAAAGTGTTCACCATCCGCTTCCGACCTGTGCACATGGGTCAAATTCCGACAAGGGCGGATTGGGAGGCGGAAGGGATTTCAAATTTCCAACCATGTCGAGTTGGAAGGCGGAAGAGGGAAAGGAATTTGAACTCCGACTAGACTCGACCTTTTTTAAAAAAAAAATCAAAAGGCATTTAAATAGCCAAACAAACAAATTAAACAGCTACGACGACGCCGTTTTGAGACTTTTCGAAGCATCCCTTTCTCACAATTTCGCAAACCTTACGCAAATCCACCCCATCCCTCTTCGACCTTCGTCATTCGGTGCCCCAAGTCTTGGGGGGCCCAACCACCCAAGACGAAGATGAAGATGTCTTTGAAATGGATCTCTGAAGTTCAAGTCAACAAGATGGCTATCTTTGAAGTTCCCTCACAGTGAAGCCAACAAGATGGAACTTTGAAGTTCAAGCCCAAGCGATTTTCTACCCCTTATCCATTTATTTTTTCTTTATCTTCTCTAAAATAATGTAGAATTAATTCCTTTATATTTTTGGCTTGTTCATGTATCTTACAGTCCTTTTGGTACTACAATTTTGCATATTAAAAGTGTAATTTAAAATTAAATTAAATCACAAAAAATGTATCTTTTGAAAATATGTTCTTAAAAAATTGTTGTTTTAAAACGTAAAAAAATTGACGTTTTTAAATCGATCGCACATTTTTAAATCACAAACCCAATACTTTAATGTTTTTGTCTACCAATGATATTAGAAATATTTTTTATGAATTCTCCATTAAACGTAAATTATTTTTTTCCTACCATATGTCTTTGATTAATCTACATCCTTCTAAAAGTAATAATTTTCTGAGTAGAAATTGCTGATGGTTTGGTAAGAAAATCTTTTTTCTCATCAGCTGATCGAGTGATGAATGTTTTCTTTCCTCGTGTAGCTGCTGTTGAATTTTCAGTTTATTGGAGGAGATCTATCTTATGTGGTTCTCATGCATTTTCAATAACTTGGTGAACATTCAACATTTTCGCCTTTCGCCCACTTCTACCGCTGACTTGGTGGAGGCAGAATGTGGCAAAAATGTCCTCCAACGAAAAAATGTGGTGGTATTTTTGACTTTTCTGCCATTAACGAAAGATGGCCTCTGTCTCTTCCACTGCCCAGGCCTAAAAATTATTGCGGTAAAGATTGGATATCACCAACACGTACCTACGCTAAACGTGGGTGGATCGATATACAAGGTAATGACTTGACAAAATCTTATGCTACAGCTAACTGTTCATCATGATCTTCGTGTTAATGGCTAAGAGCATCTCACACTTTAAATGGTTCATAATAGTTATATTTAACTATTTTTGATCATTTTCCTCCAAATGAAAATTTTGCTAGCACCATGGACTATTTTTTTTATTCTTTAATTTATCTCTCCATTCTCTCCCTCCCTCCCTCTTGTTGCTTCTTCAACAAAATCATGGATGGGGTTTTGGCATCAACACGCAAGCCCAAAATCAAACCTAGTAAATTTACAGTGATTCGACCAAAATAAAACCCAAAAACTTCCACCGAGAAACCTCCCTATTAATTCGGCCATTCCCACCACAGCCAAATGCCCATAAACCAACATATATACCATTACAACCAAACCATGGATGGGGGGCTGGTAGCTGCGGTGAGACCGTGAGAGGGAGATGGAGAGAGAGAGAGAGAATGAAAGAAAAAATAAAAAAAATAATTGAAAAATAATATTTAGATAAAATAAAGAGTAGAATAAAGAATATGTTGAAATGTATAGAAAAAGCAGTAACTGAAGTAAAAATTTATATTTTTTTAATAATTATTTTGACTATTATTGTTGGAAATGCCTAAAAGGTTGTTAGCTAATAAACTTTAGTATATCGACAACAATTGAATGACGGAATAAGAAGACCAGCTTCCAAAGAGAAAAAAAAAAAGAGGGGAACACAAAAAAAAAAAAAAAAAACTCAATTAAAAGAGCATTAATGCTATATACTACATCTTAGCGCAGGTGGATGAAAGGATGGACCTCAAGTGCTTGAATATGATGAACCATATTCAAGTACTTCGCAATTGATTCAAATCCCCAAAGTTGTGCAAGTCTGTGACTTAACATTCATAGGATTAATGGGTTGGGCCTATTATCAGTAAAAATTCAAAGGGATGCTCTCCCAAAGGGTTTAGGCCGTTAGCTTACAGATTCGATGATAATTTTAAAAAGTAAAAAGATAAAAGAAGAACCAAAGAAGAATTTCTATTTAATAATGTTAATGTGTTAGTTCTAATCAATTATTGATTTTTTTTTTTTTAACAATGACTGATTTAAGAGTTGCCCGGAACTACCACATCATCTAGGATTAAAAAACGTAATTTTTAGCATTACTTCCAAGATAAAGTAAGTTTGAGTCGATTGAGCTATTGATATATATATATAATTTTAACAATATTTTAGACACAAAACTTGAACTGATAAATTGTTGCATATAAGTTTATTCTTCACTCAAATCAATAGAAACATACATTACATAAGGTAATATCAATTATTAGTAAGGAAATCTAGATCAGGTAAAACAAAAAGATCATGTATATCAAGCAAGCCCTTGTTATTTTCGTTGACATTTCACACGTACTTAGTAATGTAGTACTATCAAGCTAGCTAGCTTCAGAAATGGAGCCATCATTCACTGATCTCTGCCTCTGCCAATGGATTTAGGTAACCGAGAGATTCTCACAAGATTATCTTCTATAATAGGGCACGAGTACTTACACGAAAGAGTACTACGCAAGACACTCTTCCTCTTTCCAAACCCAACATCGTCTTTTTCGCTTTTACCAGATATCTTATGCATGGAAGAGCTCCTTGTGCACCTCATGTAAGCCGCCAGAAAAGGGTCCTCCGCCTTCGTAAGCCCCGTTCTGAAAGAATTACTACGACTTCCTCTTGCTGCAGGCTGATAAGCGCATAGAAAATGAGGGCTATGGAAATCATCCTCCATATAATTCCTAGGGCTGAACGACGAAGGAGGAGGGGATAGAGCCTGTAATGCGAAATGCCCGAGAAGGCTGTTTCTAGAGGATTGATGCTCTTTGAACTTGCAGACCCCTGGCTTGACCTCCCATGAGAAGGGCACGTTCACTTTAGTGCAAATCTCGCTCTCGTAATGTTTCCTATGTTCCATGGTGGGTGGATCTTTACAATAGATCAGCTGCTGATCACTTGCTTTATATATGCGTGCTCTCTAACGGCTAATTGAATAAATAATAAATTAGGCTTAAATCTTTTGAATTATTAATCATTTTTAAAAAAGTCCTACAAACTCATAGGTGTAATATTTAGATACGTCAAACTACAATTTTGCTGTAATTAAATAATTTTTCTGTCATTCAACCAAAAATGCCCTATTTTCATTAAAAAAAAAAACTAAACAAAATGAGTATTTTTAAAAGAATGATAAAAAAATGGCTTAATTGTAACAAAATTTTAGTTTGAAATATTTAAGTGTCATATTTGTCAGTTTGTAAATTTTTTTTTTAAAATGACCGATAATTTAATGGGATTAAGTGTATACGTATTTAACCCAATAAATTAAGAAGACCATCTTCTTACGGGTTTCTACGTCATGAGAAACGTAGAAAAGTTGCTAAGGAAGTTAACGTAGAAAAGTTGTCAAAGAAGTCAAATGGCTTGCTAATTAAAGCCAGCGCCGTGCATGCGGTCATATAATTAATGGTTTTGATTGGTCGAAAACGTGGGTGTTGGCAATTCAGGGCGAAGGCCCGCATGCATACCCTGTGATAACTAAGGGTTTGAATTTTTAATTCTGATAATTATAGACTTGAAATTTTATCTTGTGAAAAATAAGTTTAATTAGTCGTCAAATTTTTCGTTAATGTAGTAATGGAGGACTTGTCATGACGTTAAATAAATGTAGATAATTTGATAGTCAAAGGCCTTGAATTTTCTAAGAAGAAAAAAAAAAAAGAAAAAAGCGAAGAAAGAAGAAATATATATCTTGGATTTTATAAGGCAGCTAGCCTGTACCTTTCATTTCAAGCGTTGGCTATATGGAAAATGAAATCCTTCATCAGCATTTTAAGCGCAGTTAATTTGTTTCATTAAAAATCACATGTATTTTAATGAAAAGGATCCTTCACCAATATTCCAGTTAAGCACCTAACCTTAATTAATAATATATATTCATGCACCTGCCGCCGCCCATCGTCATTCATAATTGGCTATACTTGAGATGATGCAATTGGCATAAATTTAAGGTGGCTAGGATTGTCAAGAAGTTAAACCCTTGTGCTTATTTTACTCACAAGAAATGTAGAAATATTATATGCAGAAATATAAAAGACATAAATAATAGTGAAAAAGTAAAAGAGAAAATGAGACATAGAAAATTACGGGTGGTTCGATATTAGACACCTACGTCCACCACTTTAAAAGACTTTTAGGGCTACATTGTGTTCATTAACTTGATATGTCTACAATACAAAGGTCCCTATTTATAAGATATAGGATAAACATAAGTATTGAAATACAATCAACCGTAAATAGAGAATATTACATTATCACCTAAAATATGGAATATACGAAAAATATAATATATTTTCTGTATATTCTAACAAGAAAAAAAAAAAAACCCTTGTGCTTATTTTAAGAATTTCAAATTATCAGCAGCTTAGTTTTGAATTTTGATGAGCTCAGACCTGCAGGCTTCAAATTTTGTAAATAAAAAACAAGTTTAAATATTGGGTCTTCAGCATCCAACTTTGTCTTGTTGGCTTGATGCGCCAGAAGGTAAATAGGTTACCCCATGCCATGCAATTTTGTTGTAAGCATCATGCTTTACTAGTTTGGTCACCGAAAGGGACTTCTGGTTTAATAAATTAATATATTGGACGGTGGCTTGATCTTGAAAAAATGTTAAAAGAATTAAAAATATTACAGAACGTGTGCAAACAGATTGGATTGTAGAATCCTGAATAAGTGCAACGCGACCACATTATAAGTTAAAACATATCTATATATATATTATACAATTGATAAGATCGCGATATACCCGAATTGCTCCTCCAGAATTGTCTGCAATATGTTTGATAATGATATTTGCCAACATAGATATAAATATTAAATGCTGTCCTTAATTCGAAAGTAAGCTAGATCTTGAACAGCCTACTCACCTTGGACAAACATCTTCTATCTAAGGTTTTGGTTTCTATACCTGTTTTTTAACAAACAAATCAGATCAGTCTTGGTTCAATAAGAAAAAATAAATAAAAATCAGATCAGTC